>CM054807.1:6841512-7059567 GCA_028984105.1 Lavandula angustifolia | reverse complement strand
TCCTTTAAGATGTCCCATGAAACCTAAAATTATCATTTTTGTAATTTCTTTTTCTCTGGTCCTATTTGACTTACAGATAGTAGAATACATTAACATTCTATACATTATAATATGAATTTGTGGATTAAAAAATCCATCAATATTCCATTTATATATATGGTGACCACTATAACTATTTGATATAATATCATTATGTTCTTCAATTAGAACATCAACTGGTGTTGGTCTAAGGTAATAGTATTTCGTTGTTGTTAGCTTATTTGTCCATTTTGACATTTTATTTATTTATTTATTCCTCATACACTTGTTTATAATCTGAATTATCAAATAATTTTTCTTTTAGTTTTTTTATTAAGTGTACTAATTCTTAGATTCTTGAATTTTTATTCTAAGAAATTTTCAAATTCTTTCATAGGCCTTAATTACCTTTTATTTCTCATGGTGGCTGTATTGTAGAATTTGCTACTTCTTCTACTCCTTTTTCCTTTGAGGGTTCTATAGTTATTACTTTGCTAATTAATATTTCTAAGATATTTTTTACTCTATCTTGTATGAAGACTAATTGTTCTCCTAAAATATTAAGATAGATGTTGGTCCGGAGACGAGTATCAGGTGTAGAGGGAGGGGGGGGGTGAATACACCTGATTATCGAGATATGCGAGTGAATGAACAATGCCAAAGAACCTTCTGATCGCGGGTCAGAGTGTATCAACTACTGAGTCTGTTCTAGTGACTTGAGTCAGTATAAAGAGTTCAGTAAATGAATTTCAGTGCGGATAAGTGTGGGGCCCGTAGGACTTCGTCTCTTTTGAAAACGTGTTTTCGCAAACCAAAATTATTTTGGCTGGTGCACTTTTGAGTACGTTTTATGCAAAGGATGAGTTTGTAAATAGGTTTGAGCACAATGCAATAAAACAGTAAATAATACAAGCGGTTTTAACGTGGTTCGGATACGCAAGATCCTACGTCCACGGTCCTGCAAAACTGGAGTTCTTTTTTATTAATCTGAGCAAGCCTCAGCAAGGAATCTGTACGCTGGACAGACCCTTCTAAGTTATAGTCCTTAGCGACTTTTACAAATCAAACCGAAGTTTGAAGGCAAAGGGGATGTTCTCCAACAATGAAGGAGTTCTTACAATAAGAACAATTCACAGAAAAGTGAACTCATTCGAAGGTTCTAAGCTATAGATATAACAATGGAGCTTAGATAGAGAAGTAGGAACTAAAGAATCTCTAGAGAGAAGAGCTAAGGATTTTCAACAACTCAAGTTCTTCGCTGGATTGACTTTAATGCGCTAGATAGTTGTATGTAATGCGCTTGTTTTCCCTTGTTGTCATGTTCGTTGAGCATGGAGACTCTTCTCTATTTATAGTCATGACCCAGACATGTATCCATTGGAGAGGACGATGCCACGTGTCACAAACTTCCAAGAAAAATGACCATATGTTTTTGAAAGAGCGTCGCAGAGTGGTTGACTTCTGTGCATGAGAGTAACTTTAATGTCAGAGCAGGTAAGGCTTAGGTTGCTTCTCATTGGTCGAGGTTTGCAGTAGGTGAGACTTGTCAGACATCAGTCTTCCATCTGAGTTGACTCTCTCTGAACCTAGTATACTGAATTCTCCGCTGACATTCGAATGATAATAGTCGGGCAGTTGTTTCCTTGTAGGACTCGTAACTGAGTTGCATGCGTTCAGTAGATCTGGACCGATCATACTGATTTCTTCATCTGAGTCTGTTGATAAGGATCAATAAGAGCAGCATACTGAGAGGTGTTCAGACTCAGTAGTGCTGGACTCAACAGGAGCAGCATACTGAGAGGTGTTCAGACTCAGTGGTGCTGCAAGAGAAGCATACTGGAAAGGAGTCGGTAGAACTGGACTCAACAGGAGCGGTTTACGAACTCAGAGTCAACCTTCGTAGAAACTGGACTCAAGCAAGAGTATACTACTGAACCCCCGGTCAGACTCAGCAACGGCCTGACAGTTTCCTTAATTGTCAGTGGTCTTCAAAGTTAAATCAGTAAAGTTGTCTGAGGTCGTACACATCAGAGAAGTCAGCTTCAGTATCTGCCTTGATGTTTGAATGTCTCAACAACTTTCTAGACCTCGACCAATTACAAGCAACCAACTGTCAAAGTACTGGTAAAAGGCTGCGAGTCAACCACTTTCCTGAAAAAGAGAGTGGACTGTGCACGAATCCAAAAGAGCCGTTAGCTACCCAAAGAGAGTGACACGTGGACAGTTCGTCTCCAACGGATCTATCCATAGCTCACCTCTATAAATAGAGGAAAAATTAAATCGAAGAACATGGAACATACGAGCATTAAACGAACCAAGAACACAACTTTCCGCGAAGAACTGAAGTGAAAATAACCTAATGCGAAAAGCAGTCATACTGCTCTAGGGAACCAAGCTTCATAGAATTAAAGCCTCTAGCATCCAAGTGAAAGAACACGAACCCAGAGAGATTGTTCCTCTTTGTTCCTTACTCTAGAAGCCCTTTCTTGTTCCCTTTCCCTCTAACCTAAGCTCAACTGAAAATATCTATAGCTTAGAACCGAAGGAGTTCATCTCTTGAACTGTTCTTATTGTAAAGAACTCCTTCACTGTTGGAGAATCGTTCAAACATTTTTGTTTGATCTTTGTAAATTGAGACTTGCTCAAGATAATCTTCAAGGTCGTGCTTGTCCAAGGCAGACAAACCAACCGAGACTAACTCAAGATAATGAAATAGTCTCCTGATCCGTTCGGGATAGTGGAGGTAGGATTTTGGATATCCGAACCACTTTAAAAGTCGTGTGTCTTTTACTGTTGCATTGATTTACAGTTCATTCTGAAAACCGTTTACAAAGTCAAACAACAGAGTTTCAGTAAAAAGCTTAACTGAGTGCACTAATCTACTGAAACAGTTTTCATTAATAACATTTTCAAACTCAACTGAATCGGGCCTACACTATTCCGCACGCTACTGAACTCTTACTGAACGGTACTGAATTCTGACATCAGTCAGCTAGCAGGCCTCAGTATAGTGAGTCACTCTGTCCACGCGATCTGGAACAGCTTGCACTGGTCATCGAATTTATTCAAGCAGACAATCTCCGTAATCGACTGTTCGCGTTCTAGTTTGAGAAAAAGTTTTCAAGTGTATTCACCCCCCTCTACACCTGAACGTTTGACTCGGGACCAACAATTGGTATCAGGACGAGAGTTCTTTAAGACTCTTGTTATCTGAAACTGGTCTACTCGAACGGATCCTGAAAACGTTTTCACTGCATATCATTCTTCATTCATATCATTTTCTAACATGTCTGATATGTTAGGAATCAGAATGGTACCCATGTTCTCAGTAGAGAACTACGGGGTATGGCAGGTCAGAATGGAAGCACATCTGACTTCCCTCCACGATAGCATGACAAAGGTCTTGGAAGACGGACCTATCATACCCTATGGTCGATAGTGTTGACTTTTAGGAACCAGCTCAAGGAGGAGGAGCGGTGACCGGGAAGAAGGTGCCAAAGACCGAAGCCTCTTCACTCCAGAAGAGAAGAAGCTTCACAATCTTGACCGGGTAGCCAGAAATGCCATTTTAACCACGTTGAGCGACTCGTATCTCGGCAGAGTTCAGGACTGCAATGAGTTGGGGGACTTAGAAGACTCTGGGATGCTCTAGCGCTACTGAGTTGGGGGACTCAGAAGATCAAAGCTAACAAGTTAGCGCTGGAATTGCAGAAGCTGGAGAGATTGTCACTCATGCCCGGCGACACGATTGAAGATCTCAATGTCAGATTTACTGATCTGATGACAATCAATAGGCTGGGAAAGACGTTCTCCAACCGAGAGATGAATCTCAAAATATTGAGAGCACTACCAGACGGACATTGGACTCCATTCGCTACATTGCTTAGACATTCTGATCTTGATACTGTTTCTCCTGATCATATATTTTCAGAATTAAAAGCTGAGGAGTTTGAGTTTGGTCTGCCGCAGAGGAAGCAATGAGCTGAAGCTGACACTCAGATGGACCATGCCTTTAAAGCATCAGTCAGCACAATAGCTCCAACGTCTAGCAAAACTGAACCTTCAATAAGTGACTTACAAGAAGGAAGCCTAGCTAAACGATATACACGGCTTGCAATCAAGTATCAGAAGGAGAAGGAGCGGCGCAGAAAACTGTCTAGAGTCGTCAGAGACTCAAAGAGTAAGTCTGGCTTCTCACCAAAACGCACTCCTGACTCACAAACTTCTGAATGCAGGACACAAGAGGATTTTGCACAGTCGAAAGAAAGTGAGAACAAAGAAGGCAGAGTCACCTCCTGCTACAACTGCAAGAAGCCAGGACACTTTTAGTACGATTGTCTTGAGCTCAGTACAGCTGAAAGAGCTGCAAGAAAAGCTCGAAGGGAGAACTTCATTAAGAAGCGACAAGCCTATATTGCTAGTGAACTCTCAGACGACTCAGAAGAAGTCGACTCCTTGATGGATTCATCAGATGATGAAGCCGCCTTCATGGCTAAAGAGCTTGAAGAAGATACTGAAAAGTGTTTGATGGCAGGAGAAGATGATGAGGTAAATTCTCATGAACCATTTAACTATTCTTCACACTCCACACAAGACACTATTCAGGTGCAGACGAGAATCTGGATGTTGCGATCACCTACGAAGAACTACTCGACGAGCAGATTCAGATGAGTCTGCAGCTCATCAAGACTCTTCAGGAGTTGGATGCCCTGAAAGTGGAAATCGAGACTTTCTCAGGAGAGTGAGGTTGCTACTGAGTTGGAAGGACTTGTTATGAGACTCAAGGATGATTTTAACTCTCTGATGGCCAAGTCTCAGCAACAAGAAGATCTGATCTCAGTACTAACCAAAGACTTAACTTAGAAAGATACTGAACTGAGTCAGCTGCAACAGAAGTTCTCAGGACTTCAGACCAAGCACGAAACTCTGAAAAGGACTGATGATGTCTGGAGAAACCTGATGACAGAGCGTTACATGGGAGCTAAGAAAAAGCTTGAGGTCATGCTTGCTAACAACATGCCTAAACACTGTAAGGAAGGACTCGGGTTCAACCATGAAGCCTCCACATCTGCTTCCACATGCTTAGAGAATCAGGTAACTGATAGATTTGTTCAAGGGGAGACGATCAATGCAGAACCACTGAACCCCTAGCAAAGAACAAACAGAAGATGAATCCTATCTATCAGAAGTCTGACTCAAAGTTCAGCTCAAATCACCCCAGCACAACCAAGGGGGAACCAGCAGAATAAAGTGGGCTGATCGGTATGGACCGCCACAGCTGACACATCCAGCTCAGTATGGGTCATATTACTATGATCCTATTGTCAGAAGGGGTTCTAAGAGTCAGAAGAAGAAAAAGACCGTTCAGAAGGTTAAGGTCAGCAGTCCACCAACTTAGAAGATCAGGACTCCTGAACCAATAAAGCCTCAGAAGTCATCTTCACCCAGCCCAATGGTGAAATATGTTGACAAAAGTGGAAATAAATTGTCTGAGACTACCAGGGTCGTTAGACAGATTTGGGTTTCCAAAACTAACGCTTAAGGACCCAAAATCAAAAGTAAAGGGTACCTGAATATAATTATGTTTTGCAAGTGCACAGGGACCCATGGTACATGGACAGCGGATGCTCAAGATACATGATGTACCAGAGGAGTCTACTGAAGAATTATATCACAAAAGAAGGACCCTGAATCGAGTTTGAAGATAACGCAAAAGGCTATACCAAAGGCTACAGAACACTCAACATTGGAACCACCACAATTCCAAGAGTATCATATGTTGAAGGACTTAACATAATCTTCTCTCTGTTAGTCAATTTTGTGATAACTCGAATAGAGTGATTTTTGACACTGGTTTATGTGATGTTATTGATAAATCTACAGGAAACAAGTGTTATCGTGGTTTGCGCAAAAAAGAACATATACATTGCTGACTGGAATTCAGCAGAACCTGAAGCATGCTTGCTGGCAAAGAATGATAACAGAACGGGGTGGCATTGACACAGAAGACTCAGCCATCTCAACTTAAAGACGCTAAACAAGCTTGTTAGAAACGCTAGTGAGAGGACTGCCGAATGAAGTGTTCAGCAAAGACACTGAGTGCGTAGCATACTTGAAGGGAAACCAAACAAAGAAAAAAAATCCACCAGTTCCCTCACCTTCCACGGATGGAATTCTTCAGCTCCTACACATGGACTTGTTCGGTCCAGTCTCTCCTGTGACGATCAGAGGCAAAAAGTATGCATTAGTGGTCAATGATGACTACTCGCGCTACACATGGGTCATATTTATTGCCAATAAGTCTGACGTCAAAATAGAGTTGCCTACGCTTCTGAAAAGGCTCAGTGTAAAGAAGAACACCGAAATTAGAAAGATTCGTTCAGATAGAGGAACAGAGTTCCTGAATGCGATGGTTAAAGAGTTCTGCTACAATGAAGGAATAGAGCATGAGACGTCTGCTGCACGCACGCCTCAATAAAATGGGATTGCTGAGAGGAAAACAGAACACCCAAAGAAGCAGCAAGAACCCTGCTCGCAGATTCAGGACTCCCATCAAAATTCTGGGCAGAAGCTACTGATACTGCATGTTACACTCAGAACAGATCTTTACTAACAAAGCAACATCAGAAGACACCATATGAACTATGGAACGGCAGGAAGTCTCTCTTATCTCATTTCTATATTTTTGGGGGCTCGTGCTTTATCCACAATAATGGAAAGGATCGCTTAAAGACTTTTGATAGCAAGTCGACCGGATGAAGTTTTCTTAGGATACTCCCGCCTCAGCAGAAGCCTTCGTAGTTTTTAACTACGGGACCTTTTGCGTGGAAGAAAGCCCTCACGTTGTCTTTAATGAGTTTGCTCTCGAGATAAGGGAGCGTAAAACTCAAATTCGAATTTGAGGACATCGAAGCGCCTACGGGATCTAAGCTTAAAGGAAAATGTTGAAAAGATCCAGCTTTGTTGGGATGATGATTCAGAAGAGGATAATGAAGTCAAGACTACTGAATCACAGCCAGCAACGAATGTAGCCGAACAGATTGATTCTACTGAACAGAATCAATCACAGGTAACTCAGGTCGATGAAGAAACCCAAGTGGTAATTGAGACCTCTACTGAGAATAACAACTCGGGGGGAACTAATAATGTTCCTGAGCTTAATGCCCCTGAACCTGGTAACTCAGTAGACCCAACTCTTGTCATTGAATTGCTTTAATCTCATAATAGTACAACTCAAATACCTAACTTTCCTACTATCTGTGTTGAACAAATTTCAGATGAAGAGACAAGACACCGTCAATCGTGGCTGGATGCTCACTCTTCAGATCTTATTATTATAGATCCTTCAGCAAGTGTTAAGACAAGATCCAGATTCTGTCAGGGAGAAAGCGCCTTATATTACTGCTTCTTGTCTACCGAAGAACCTCAGTTAATTGAGGACGCGCTGAAAGATGCTGACTAGATCACTGCTATGCAAGAGGAGCTAAATCAGTTCACTAGAAATGACGTATGGGAGCTTGTTGACAGACCCCGACATCAACATGTGATCGGAACCAAATGGGTCTTCAAGAACAAGCGAGATGAAAACAACGTTATAGTAATGAACAAAGCTAGACTCGTGGTAAAAGGCACTATCAAGCCGAAGGGATAGATTTCAACGAAACGTTCACTCCAGTTGCATGATTGGAGGCAATCAGACTATTCCTTGCCTACGCAACACATCAACGCTTCAAAGTATATCAAATGGATGTGAAGTCAGCGTTCCTGAACGTCGTACTGAAAGATGAAGTCTACGTAGAACAGCCTCCCGGCTTTCAGTAGGGACATCAAGTGTATAGACTCAGAAATACTCTGTACGGGTTAAAACAAGAACCTAGGGCTTGGTATGGTACCCTGTCTGAGTTTCTTCTTCAGATTGGTTTTCAAAAAAGGCACAGTGGATCGCACTCTATTCAGCATTCGTCTAGGCGACGATATCTTACTTGTGCAGACGTAGATGACATTATATTCGGCTCAAAGAATGTCATCATCTGTCAGCAGTTTGAGAAAAAGATGAAGGATAAATTCGAGATGTCAATGATGGGAGAGATGAATTATTTCCTTGGATTTCAAGCCAAACAATCAAAAAAAGGAACGTTAATCAATCAAGGCAAATACACTCGAGACCTCATCAAGAAGTTCGGTTGCACACTTGGCAAACTAATCAAGATCCCGATGAACAGGAACATGAAAAATGATCTTGACAAAGAGGGAGTATCAGTAGACCATACTGAATTTCGTGCAATTATTGGTTCTCTATTATATCTAACTGCTACTAGACCTGACATAACTCATGTTGTAGGTGTCTGCGCTCGATTTCAGATGAATCCTAAGCAGAGTCATATGGACTCATCAAAGAAGATTCTCCGCTATCTCAGAGGAACACCTGACATGGGTTTATGATATCCAGTAGATGATAATATTGAACTAACTGGTTATTCTGATGCTGACTACGCAGGTTACAGGATTGACCGAAAATCAAGTTTAGGAACGTGTCAGTTCCTCGGCAGTAAGCTTATTTCATGGTTCTCCAAGAAACAACATTCAGTAGCGACGTCAACTACTGAAGCTGAATACATGGCTGCCGGAAGTTGTTGCGCCCAAATCCTTTGGCTAAGACAACAGCTACGAGACTATGACGTCACTCAGAATGAAGTGTCAATCTTTTGCGACAGCTCTAGTGCCATTGCAATCACTTAGAACCCTATTCTCCATACTAGATGCAAGCACGTGGACATCAGACATCACTTTATTCGTGACCATGTCGAAAAGAAGGATGTATGGATGGAGAAGATCCATATTGACCATTAAAGGGCCGACATATTGACCAAACCTCTAGCTGAAGCCAGATTTAGAGAACTTTAAGTAGAGGTAGGTCTGCTGGACCCTACTAACTCAAGTCAGTAAGTGGATTCAGGAGAGAAGCATTCAGCAAGGGGGAATGCCTACTCTCAGTACTGGACTCGTTCAGTACATAGAGATTTACAAACCAACTACACGGGGTATCAGCTGATTACAATGTTCAGCTGACAGGTTTGCGTATCTCTTTCAGTAGTCAACTCAGTAATTAATGTTGTTATGATATCTATTCAACATCGTATTCAATACCTTAGAGAATGCCATTTATTATAAACGGTTTCATTAAATGCACGACATTCTATGTTATGTTTGCTGAACTCTGCTTTGCATTAAATGCATGTCATATCAACATACTCCTATAGGCTATTAACAACTGGACTTGACTTAGGCGGCATGTATACTCATTAGTTGTTATAAAATTAAATCTTGACCATCCACCAATTAAAGCGGGATTAAACCTGAACCATCGATCTCAAATGTTCCATCTTCAAATCATATATATCGACGTATCTATCCTTAAAATGCTCTGCATATACCTTAAATTCTATGAAAACCCTAAGCTTTCAACCTTCTTGCTTCAGTACTTGCATATTTTCAGAGATTTCTACGGTAAATTTTATGTTCATTAGTACTTATAATGATTTATTTTTCTTTCAAGTACTAATACGTGATTTTGCAGATTAAGTCATGGCAAATCCCAGTGGTATCAGTGTGATTGTACCGATGAACATGGTAGAGATCCTAGAGAAGGATCGGGTATGGTGCGAGCCCATTATGGAATTCGACTCCAGCGGTCTGGAGATGCTGGATGAAGTTTTTGATGCTCTCAGAGCATCGGGGCTACAGAAGCTCTTGTCGAGGAAGCCAACTTATTTCCTCCCTCGCCATATATCTGAGTTCTACCTCAACTTGGAGGAGGTAGACGGGGATTTGCTAGGAGCTTTCACAGTTCATCGTGTTGCTGACCCCTCAAAAGCCAATGCTGAAGTCAGACAGATGTCTGTAAGGCAAGCCTTAGAAAGGATTTTTCAGCTGCCTAACAGTGGCATGAACCTTGTAGGATACAAGGATGATCTTATTGACGAGTATCTTGAAATATTCACGGGGAGCCGACCACCTTCCGAGCTGCATTTCCAAAAAACTGCATGCTCCCACAGTATAGGGCATTGGCGTATGTAGTTACATAGATTTTGACGAGCCAAGTCGGCTCATTTGATCAAGTGTCCAGGCCAAAGCTTCAGATGATGATGGCCATCTTTGATCGGGCCAAGATCAATTAGACCGAATTCTTTCTGAAAGAATTCCAGACGCAGTCAGCAAAGCTCGACAAATCTACTTGTCCTCTGAGCACCAAAGGGAAGCTTCTTTATAGGATGAAGTTGTTAGTACTGATAGAAGACTTTTGTGGCGATGATAACGTCACGTATGCTGACAAGGGGTACTTCAATACCAAGAAGATTTGGTTCCATAGCCGCGCCAGTGCGCTGTAGCAGATAGGCATTGGTACTGCTGCGGAGGGTAAGGGGAAGAGGAAGGCCCCTACTCCAGTAAAGAAGGGTACTACCCCTCAGAAGAAACAGAAGAAGGCTTTTGAGATGGCAGTGGTAGTAGCCCGGTTCAGACTGAGGGATGATTCAGATTCTGCTGCGAAAACCGTCGTAGTAGGAAAGTTTGAATCTGAAGAGAAGGCAGCCTCCTCAGCCGACAAAGAGGCTTGAACAGAACAGGGGACGACTCCCGAAATTACTACACCAACATCCAGGTCTCCACTGGATGTACCCCAGATCATCAGTCTTCCCTCTGCTGAGAAGCCAGAGTCTCCTATAGATGTAGATGAGATGGAGACAAGCACTAAAGTAAAGACTCTTGGGTATGAGGTTGATGTGCTACAGGACAGAGTAACCCGAGAGATCTCTGAGGCCATTCTAGAAATCAAAAGTCACTCTTACTTGATGAATATAGCTTTCAAGGCCAGACTTCAGATGCTTTTCAAGTTCTAGGATTGGATCACCCTTGAACGCCTTATCAGATTCAAATCCAGTGAACTATTGAACTTCGAGGAGCTTAAGATCCGTCAGCAGATAGGGTACTCCGAGCCTACTGGCGTATGCTCACTCGAGGACAGGAACCTCAACAACCGTCCCTTCTGAGGATTATGATCCCGATGATCAGGACCCACCTAGTGATGCAGGCCCTGAAAAGCCTGCCGAGGGTACTCAACAGGAGGAGGGAGCTCAACCATCAGCTGATCTACCTATCAGCTCCTTCCCTCCCCGGTTCGGCGGCGTAAGGAGCCTCCCTCGACACGCACTCGGACAACCGTTGCCGCAGCCTTCATATGAGGTTGCCCTAATTTCCAAACGCCGAAAATCCAAGTCCGTAGCTAAGGCGCTTCTGAAGCAAGGTACACAGAACCGCCTCCTTGCGAGGAATGTCCAGAAGATATGGAAGAAGGCTAAGACAACTCAGTGCGAGGAAATCGTGGCACCGAATTCTACGCTGCAATGCGCCTGTCCCTGATTTCTCCTCTATTCTAAAGGACGCACTTACTGCATAAAGAGCTGAGTTTGAAGTTCAGCAAGCATCTATGACTGTTGCCCGGACGTCACTTATGGAATCATTCAAGGCAGCCCAGTCAGATCACATTACCAGACTCTACGCACTCACTCAGGCTCATGAGCTCAGAATCTCATCCATTCAGAAGGAGCATAAGGAGAAGTTAGATGCAAAGCTGAAGACGATACAAGACCTTGTCGATTCCTATCGCCGCAAATATGGTGAAGATCTCATAACTGAGAGGAACGACCTGCATGAAAATTTTGAGGGTCTACAGAAAACCTTGGATAGGCTATATACTACTTATTCAACACTGAACTCCAAGGTCGTCTCACTTCCCACCCCTGGCGTATTGGATGATGCCAAAATTGGGGAAAGAATAGTTAAACGGAAGAAGTCAGTACAGGGGACTCAAGCCAGATCAGCTCCCACTGACCCAATTCCTACTAAGAGGGAAGAGACTAAGACAAAGGGTATGGCCCAGGGTGTCTCCGGTGCAGGTGATGTAGGTGCTGAAACTGGCCCAAGTGGCAGGACCCAATGAGGCGGGAACATGCACTTCTGCTGATACTCAGAAATATATCAAGAAAGTTGCCGAAATCCTGGAGGGGGACTCAGAAGATGAGGAAGAGCCTCCTCTGCCTCCACCAGTATCGGAAAAGGGAAAGAAACCACTGAAGGTTCGTACTCCACTAAAGAAATCACTGAAACGATACATCAGCCCAGCCGAACAAGCTCAAATAGAAGTTGACGAGAAACTGGCAAGAGAGCTGGCTGAGGCTGAAGCAGCAAACAAGCCGAAGAAGGCTCAGACAAAGTCCATGACTAAGGTTCCGGCTAGGAAACCAGTAAAGAGGCCTCCTGTCAGAAAACTCATCCTTAGAGATGAAGCTGACAAATAGAAGGAGAAAGAGAAGGAAGCTGAGAAGATAGCTACTGAATCTCAGCAGCAGCAAGGACAGAAGAAGAGAGTTGAGCCAACGATCGATGAAATGATAAACTTCAACATGATCGCATTGGATAAAAGAGCAAAATACTATCAGCTGGAGGAATATAGACGACAAGAAACTCTAGCAAAAGAGAAAGTTGCTGAAGAAGCTATAGAAGCAGAAAGGCTGAAGCCAAGACTTCCTCCGCCGAAGGACAGGGAAATTTCATACAATTATAGAAGAGGCCGCAGACCCAATGATTAGAAGATGCATAGGTGGCCTCGGGTCGAGAAATGGATGCCCTGGGAGAAGACTCAGTATTGTGAGACACTTAAGGCAGAATTCATCAAGCGCTACTATGTTTGGAAATTTTGGCCAAAAACTCATAAGGATGACGCCTTTACTGAGTGGCTTTTCAAGTGTGATCCAGAGATCTACGATATGGTCGAGAAAGCCATTGAAGATAAAGTCAACGTTCAGACTCCGGCTTTCAGACCACTGTCTCCACCTCAAAAGCTTGATGGATCTCTTTACACTGGCGTGATTGAAGGAGAAGTCAGAAGAGCATTCTTAGCTTTGGATCTTCATCCTAACGATTCTATAGACAATCAGAAGATTCAGAAGATCACGAGAGAAACCTTCAAGATGTGTGGACTCCCTCTGCCTGAAAAGAAATCGAAAGACATTAAGGCAAGGATTCAGCGCTTCAGGAGATAGTCTTGTTAGGTCCTCTCTGTTTTTGTTTATGATAGTGTAGAAAGAGATGTATCTGCACTGAACTCTTCATATATATATATATACATCTTTGCTGCTTGTCCTGACAACATCTCATTGTCTCCATGGCCTATCTTGTTTAATTTAACACTCAGAATCCCCTAAGTGATTACTGACTCACACACTCACTGCTTATTTGTGTTTGTCTGTTTTTGCTAGGTTTGATTGGTGTCTAGGAGGAATTTGTATTGGGAGAATGTTATGTAATGAGATACTCTGTAAACTCTTAACGGTCCTCAGTAAATTAGAAACTAGATGTACAACTCCACTGATTCTTCTTGTAATATTTGTAAGGAGTTTGTACCTGATAGTTTGTAGTGATTAAGTTTTGGCATCATCAAATAGGGGGAAATTGTTGTGAGATGATTCAACAGTAGACTGTTTAGAAGATTTGGCTGATCCCAAAACCCTAATTTGATTGGTGAACCATTCCTTTGTATTCAGTAACACCTTGGTCTCTAAGAGTTTCAGACTCAGTAGACTTTCCTCAGCATGGTCCAGGCTCAGGAGCAGCATACTGAGAGGTGTTCAGACTCAGTAATGTTGGACCCAACCGGAGCAGCATACTGAGAGGTGTTCAGACTCAATAGTGCTGGACTCAACAGGAGCAGCATACTGAGAGGTGTTCAGACTCAGTAATGTTGGACCCAACCGGAGCAGCATACTGAGAGGTGTTCAGACTCAATAGTGCTGGACTCAACAGGAGCAGCATACTGAGAGGTGTTCAGACTCTGTAGTGCCGGACTCAGCAGGAGCAACATATTGAAAGGAGTCAGTAGAACTGGACTCAGCAGGAGCAGTTTAGTGAACTCAGAGTCGACCTTCAGTAGAACTGGACTCAGCAGGAGTATACTACTGAACCCCCGGTCAGACTTAGCAACGACTTGATAGTTTCCTTAACTATCAGTGGTCTTCAAAGTTAAATCAGTAGAGTTGTCTGAGGTTGTACACATCAGAGAAGTCAGCTTCAGTATCTGCCTTGATGTTTGAATGTCTCAACAACTTTCTAGACCTCGACCAATTACAAGCAGCCAACTGTCAAAGTACTGGTAAAAGGCCGAGTCAACCACTTTCTTGAAAAAGAGAGTGGACTCTGTAGGAATCTAAAAGAGTCGTTAGCTACCCAAAGAGAGTGACACGTGGACAGTTCGTCTCCAACGAATCTATCCATAGCTCACCTCTATAAATAGAGGGAAAACCAAATCGAAGAACATGGAACATACGAGCATTAAACGAACTAAGAACACAACTTTCCACGAAGAACTGAAGTGAAAACAACCCAATGCGAAAAGCACTCATACTGCTCTAGGGAACCAAGCTTCATAGAATTAAAGCCACTAGCATCCAAGTGAAAGAACACGAACCCAGAGAGATTATTCCTCATTGTTCTTTACTCTAGAACCCCTTTCTTGTTCCCTTTCCCTCTAACCTAAGCTCAACTGAAAATATCTATAGCTTAGAACCGAAGGAGTTCATCTCTTGAACTGTTCTTATTGTAAAGAACTCATTCGCTGTTGGAGAATCGTTCAAACATTTTTGTTTGATCTTTGTAAACTGAGACTTGCTCAGTATAATCTTCAAGGCCGTGCTTGTCCAGTATACAAACCAACTGAGACTAACTCAGTATAATGAAATAACCTCCTGATCTATTCAGGATAATGGACGTAGGATTTTGGATATCCGATCCACTTTAAAAGTCGCTGTGTCTTTTACTGTTGCATTGATTTACAGTTCATTCTGAAAACCGTTTACAAAATCAAACAACAGAGTTTCAATAAAAAGCTTAACTGAGTGCACTAATCTACTGAAACAGTTTTCATTAATAACGTTTTCAAACTCAACTGAGTCAGGCATATACTATTCCGCACGCTACTGAACTCTTACTGAACGGTAATGAATTCTAACATCAGTCAACTAGCAGACCTCAGTATAGTGAGTCACTATGTCCACGCGATCCAGAACAGTCTGCCTGGTCTACTGAATTTATTCAGCAGACAATCTCCGTAATCGGACTATTCGCGTTCTAGTTTGAGAAAAAGTTTTCAGGTGTATTCACCCTCCCCCTCTACACCTGAACGTTTGACTCGGGAACAACAAGCATAATTAATTTCCAGTTAAGTTCCTAGTTCGTTGGTTTGAAGACACAATTTCATTTCGTTGTTTCCCTTTTGTTTGAGATCGAGACTTATTGGGTACTTTGGCTTATTTCAATTTCATATTCAGTTTCGTATTTCCGTACTACAATTTACATCTTTTATTTCCTTTAGTTCGTGCATGAGTAGAATTAGCTTTAGTAAGTTTCTTGTTCTGTTTTGCGTAGTTACCTGCTTGCACAATCATGATCTATTTTTCTTGCATATTTCATAATATTTTTACTCGCTTATTTGCATTATTTGTTCGTGAAAATTCATAGTTTAGTTAAAACCAAAATCTGTGTGGTTGCTAACCAAAACCCCTTTAAAGATAAGTAGAGAAATAAATACTAATCTCTGTTCCATGTGTTCGATGTCCGGACTACTATACTAAGTTAAGTCTTAGTTTTTGTAGGATTCATTTGTGCAATACAACGATCACCAGAAAGTACTCATTTACTCTTAATATGATATCCATAAATATTTATTAGTAGCAATTATTTTTATTTTACACCAATTAGGTACAATTGAGGAGGCTGCTACTGCAGAAAACCTTGACGCAGATAAAAACGCGATTTATTTAAGGTTGGACGGGGTTTGAGATAAGAAGCGGTAGCTGTATAACCTTGGGGAGGATAGGAACTGCTTACAGAATGTCGTCGCCCCTAGTTTTACTTCTATTGGGCTACCACAAAACGAGCTTGATATTCAGCGCCGACTGGATCGAGGAGTTGGCAGTAAGGCAGAACCTCAAGCAGGAGATAGCTCGGATAGGGAGATGGTGGCGCAGCTAATGTCAAAAGATAGCTGAAGAGATACTTCTAAGAACAACCATTCCCCCTCCCTCCTTTACATGGTTTGTGTATATATGGGTGTATATATATGTATGTGTGTTTTGAGTTATTATTTGGATTTGTACTGGATACTTTGTTGGATTTCTATTTTGATTTTAATTAATATGATTTTTGGCTTTGGATAGATATGTTGTTGGTTTTGGCTTTGAATTTGGATTAAGAATTTAATCGTTGATGTTGATACAAGTTGTCGAGAAAGAAAATAAAAAGAAAAAAATTGAAAAAACACCCCGATTACCGATGAATATTTTGATCGGTGATATTACAGACGGAATAGTCCGTCGATACAATTGCACTGTTCAGGTTATTTCTCGATGGAATTTCTATCTGTACATCGTAGATAATAGTTCGCAGACATAACCACCAGCACCAACTTGCCAAGTGGAAATTCTATCGGTAAATATTACCGACAATGCCTAAGCTGATGGGAATATTCCATCGGTAATCAATGGTAAATGTTATTCCTACAGAATATAATGGTTTACTGACAGAAAATTATATCGTTAAATGACAAAATTTTTGCAATGTGAGACTGAGATATGTAGTTCCATTAGCTACACCACAGGAAAATAATGTTGCTATTAAAGGCATCTGGAAGACTCTGGAATACATTCAAAATTAGGCTCAGGAAGCCCCTATGTTGGTCCAGAGATGAGTCTTCAGGTGGGGGGGGGGGGGGGGGGGTGTGGAGGATTGAATACACCCGAGTCCAAGTTTTAACACAAATGCAAAAGCCAGTCTTTTACTAATGTGCTTGCTAAATAGCTCAACTCGCCAGCTTAGTTTTTTGATCGCGTGGGCAGAGTGGTTCTAGTTACTGAACACTGTCTGCTGACTTCAGTCATTCTATAGTAGACTTAGTACAAGAAGTTGTGCAGAAAGTGTAGGCCCGATTTTATCATCTCTTGTTGAAAGACGTTTTTACTGAAAATAGTTCAGGTTATGCGTGTGCATGTATTCAGGTTTTACTCAAAATATGACTTATGAATTTTGCGAATCGATTTTATACGGAGTGAACAGTAAACCAATAAAATAGTAGAATGTACAGACAATTTTTAAAGTAGTTCGGATACGTAGGATCCGACATCCACTATCCTGAGTAATCAGGATGTCTTGAATTAATTTTACTGAGCAAGTCATAGTCGATCCGTTCACTGGAAAAATCCCTAGTTATAGTCCTAACAACTTTATAATGGGTTTCAAACACAAGTTTTTAACTCAAATGGAAAGTCAGTCTTTTACTGAAAGTGCTTGCTGGATAACTCAGCTCGCCAACTAAGCTTTCTGATTGCGTGGACAGAGTGATCCTAGATACCGAACACTGTCTACTGACTTCAGTTAGTCTTCAATAGACTTAGTACAAGAAGTTGTGCGGAAGTGTAGGCCCGATATTATTTTCTCTTATTGAAAAACGCTTTTATTGAAAACAATTCCGATTATGCTTGTGCTTATATTCAGGTTTTGCTGAAAATCTGACTCATTAATTTTGCAAATCGATTTTAATGCAGATTGAATAGTAAACCAATAAAGCAGCAAGAACACATGCAGTTTTTAAAGTAGTTCGGATGCGCAGGATCCTAAGTCCAATGTCCTGAATAATCAGGAGGTCTTAAAGTAATTATACTGAGCAAGTATCATTTAATCTGTTCACTGGACAAATCACTAGTTATAGTCATAGCAACTTTACAATGGGTTTTAAACACAAGGTTTAAGAACAGTTCAAAATATGAATTCCTTCGATGTCTAAGCATATGATCTAACAGGGTTAGCTTAGAATAGAGAATGGGAACTATATTACTCTAGAGTGAAGAACTGTTTAAGGATCTATCTATGTAGAAAGTTCTTCGCTGGTTTTGCTTTGAGATTGCTAGAGCTTTGAGTGGTTGAATGCTTGATGTTCTCGGTCGTGTCTTCAACACTTGAATATCGATATCTATTTATAGTCTTGACTCGTGTAAAGATCCGTTGGAAGAGACCTAGCCACGTGTCAAAAATGACAAGGAAAACAACCATCTCGAATTTGAATGCTACTGTAGAGAATCTCTCTTTTTCAGTCTTGAGGGAAGCTTTATGTCAGTGCAAGTATAGTGCTGACAACTCCTCATTTGTCGAGGTTGAATGGTAGGTGAGACTTGTTCAAACTTCAAGGCTAATGCTGAGTTGACTTCCTCTGATACCTCAGACACTTTAATTGAGTTGTCCTCTACTAACATTCTTCTGAAATATTCAGCTTGCATGTTGATTCCTTTGTAGTGATGTTCAATATACAATAAATAGGTTCTGAACAACTCTATTGAGTCTTCAATGCTGAGTCCGGGCTGAGACAAAATATGTTACTGAGCTTATCAGTCATTGAACTCTAAATAGCCTACTGAGTTCCTAACATGCTGAACTCAACTAAGTTATTACATTATATGGTTCCTCACTCAGCTAGGGGTTTTGGGATCTTCAAATCTTATCTTATACTAAATCATCGCCCATTACCTCGATAATGAGCTAGCTTACAACAAAAAAATGTGTGACGAATCTCAGAAGAGACAAGCTCAAATGCTCAAAGATGATGATGTTAGATTGTTGGCAATGGTTGACAGGATGCCAAGAATGCGTAAGCTTACTGACAGGAGTGATAATGAGCTTCCTTACTTAGGGCTAAGATTTGAAGGCTATAAAAACCTCAAGGGGGCGCCGCTCAACACATCTTTTTTCATATCTTTTACTTTCAAAAATCCTACAACCTTTGGGAGAGCTCTTGAAGAGAAGAGAGGAAGGAAGAAGTTCAAGAAATTCAAGTTCAACACAATCAAGACTTTATTTTTCTTCTACGTTTTCTTTTGCCTACAAACATGAATTCTTGTGATTTTGCTGATTTTGTTACTTTGTCTATGAGTAGCTAAATCTTTTTTATTCTAGGGTTAGAAAGTAGGTGGATGATTTAACTACGGATCTTTTGCGAATCTATTGCATTATTTGTTCATCCTTCTTGTGTTCATGTTTTAATTGGTTGTTTAGTTGCTTGATCATCAATTAAACATTATTGTTGTGTTAATTCGAGATTCGAGAGAGGAGAATTAATGTTCGATCTAGGATACAAGACATATTAATCATTCAACGCCCAAAAGGTTTGATGATAACGTGAGAATAATAGATCCTAGGAGCTTTTAGGAGTAACAAGTTAGTAATTACTCGTGCTCTATACCTATCTGAAAATTTGAAGATCCCAAAACCCTATCTTGATTGATGAACCATTCCCGTGTAATTGTTTTGTCTCTGAGGTTTCAGACTCAGTAGACACTCGCTCCGGTTAAGGCGGCCGAGAGCTTATCGCCCTCAGCACTGTAAGTAGAAGACTCGTATTTACCGGACTCGCCAGAGCAAGATATCGAAGGAGTCGCAGAACCGAACTCGGCCAGGAGTAGTTCACCGAACTCGTAGCCGACCATCGCAGAGTACCCTCACTGTCTCTCTACCGAATGAAGATCGACTTCAAGAACGGCAGGCATGCCTTCTTCGAACTGCCGACACTTTTTGAATATACAATCGCATTGTCAAGTACGAGGAAAAGAGAAGTCGCCTTCGGTATGCCTCGAAGTCTGTTCCATCTCAACCACTCCATAATCCTCGACAAATGACAAGCATACACGTGTTTCTACCTACTAAAGCCGCAAGTCAACATATTTCCGTAAAAGGAGGGAAAGGACACCGTTACATCCTTCAAAAAGAGCCGTTAGCTACCAAAAGAGAGAGAAAGGAAGATCGTCTCCAACGGATCTTTTCCAACTCTCGCTCTATAAATAGAGGGACATTTCAAGCCTTGAAAAAGGGGGCACAAGAGAGAGAGACAAATGCGCATAAGCTTAACGACGAAAACAAACACAAGCATTCAAACGAGCTAGAACCGTAAAACCCTAAGTCTTCCGCAAGAATTTGAAGATCTATCTCCGGCGAAAGACTACCTTCTCACTCATAGGGAACCAAGCTAAACTGTTAGAAGAGCCTCTAGTATCCAAATCGACGATACACGAACCTAAAGCTTATTTCGCTTGTTCGTCGATCTAGAAGCCACTCTCTCATTCCCTATCCCTCTAACCCTAAGCTCAACGTAATATACTTATAGCTTAGACGAAGGAGTTCATATCTGAACCCAATCCTTATTGTAAAAGGACCCCTTCATAGTTGGAGAAGTTTGTCAAACACTTTAGTTTGAAGCCTTTGTAAACCGGGACTTGCTCAGTATAATCCCCAAGCCACGGCTTTGTCCTCGCACAAGCCGACCGAGACTAACTCGCATAATAAATAGCCTCCCCGAACTTTTCGGGACAAGGGACATAGGATCGATTGATATCCGAACCACTTTAAAAATCTCGTGTCTTGTTATTGCTTTCGATTACATTGCACTGATTTTACTGTTCATACTGAAAACCTACTTTAAAATCATACAACTGTCTCAGCATACTGAACTGTCTATTTGCTAAACTAAAACTTGCTAAAACGGTTTTTTCCACTCAACTGATTTGGGCCTACACTTTTCCGCACCGCTGAACTCTACCTGTTTGATACCGATTCTCGACTCGGTCGCCCAGCGCATCTCGCAGAGTCGACTCTTTGCCACACATGATTTAGAACAACTATTTGGTCTGCTGAATTATTTCAGTACAACACTTTCCTGAAAAGGACTTTTCGTGTTCGAAGTTGAGAAAATCGGAGTCAGGTGTATTCACCCCCCCCCCTCTACACCTGACCGTACACTCAGGACCAACAATTGGTATCAGAGCGCACGGTGTTCAACTAACCACCCGAGTTCTATAAGACTCTCGTCGTTCTAAAACTCGGTCTACTTGAACGGATCCGAAAATCGCTTTTCACCGCATATCACTCTACATTCATATCATTATTCTTCATGGCTGATATGTCAGGTATAAGGATGGTACCTATGTTCTTAGTAGAGAACTATGGGGCATGGCGGGTCAGGATGGAAGCACATCTGACCTCCCTCCACGATAGTATGACTGAAGTACTTGAGGAAGGGCCTATCGTTCCTATGATCGACATCGTCGTGACTCAGGATGCAGCTGCTGGAGGAGGAATGGTGACCGGGAAGAAGATTCCCAAAGACAGAAGTCTCTTCATTCCTGAGGAGAAGAAACTTCATAACTTAGACCGTGTCGCTAGAAACGTTATACTAACCACCTTAAGTGATTCGTATCTTGGCAGGGTTCAGGAATGCAAAACTGCAAAGGAACTCTGGGACGCTCTAGCGATACCGAGTCGGGGGACTCGAAGATAAAAGCTAACAAACTAGCGCCGGAACTCCAAAAGCCGGAAAATTTATCTCTCATGCCTGGTGACAAAATAGAAGATCTAAATGTCGAATTCACGAATCTGATGAACTCATCAACGGGCCGGGAAAGACATTCAAGGAACCGAGAGATGAATCTCAAGATACTGAGGGTACTGCCGGACGGACACTGGACACCTTTTGCCACTTTATTGCGCCATTCTGATTTAGATGTTGTCTCTCCTGACCATATCTTTTCGAACTTCAGTGCGAAAGAGTTTGAGTTCGACGCACCTCAACGAAAGCAAAGAGCCGAAGCCGACATAAAAATTGACCATGCCTTCAAAGCATCGGGCCGCAAAGATCTCCCGCGACGAGCAAGACAACGAGTAAGACCGAACCTTCACTCAACGACTTACAAGAAGGAAGTCTCGCTCGTGGTACGCGCCGCTCGCCGTGAAGTATCGAAGGAGAAGGAGAGGCGCAGAAAACCGACTAAAGCATATCGAGACACAAAAGGTAAGTCGATTATATGCCAAAACGCACTCCTGACTCACAATCCTCTGAATGCAGAAAGAAGGATGACTCAGCACCATCAAAGGATAGCGAAAACTAAGAAGAAAGAGTCATCGCTTGCTACAACTACAAAAAGCCAGGACATTATCAATATGACTGTCCTGAGCTCAGTAGTGCTGAACGCGCAGCACGCAAGGCAAGGAGAGAGAAATTCGCTAAAAAGAGACAATCTTATATTGTAGGCGAAATCTCAGACGACTCAGAAGAAGTCGACTCCTTCATGGATTCATCGGATGATGAAGCAGCTTTTATGGCCTTAGAGCTTGAAGCTGAAGAAGCTACTGAAAAGTGCCTAATGGTAGGAGAAGAGGATGAGGTGCAGAAAGATCCTTGGTATGTCGACAGTGGACGCTCAAGATATATGACGTACCAAAGGAACCTACTGAAGAATTATATAGCTGAAGAAGGACCCAGAATCGAGTTTTGGAGACAATGCAAAAGGCTATACAAGAGGATATGGAGCACTCAAAGATTGAACTCGCCACGCCTCCTAGAGTATCATATGTTGAAGGACTTCAAAGATAATCTTCTCTCTCGTTAGTCAATTCTCGTGATAACTCGAATAGAGTGATTTTTGACGCCGGTTTCGTGATGTCATTGATAAATCCACGGGGAAAACAAGTTTATCGTGTTCGCGTAAAAAAGAATATATATGTAGCCGATCGGAACTCAAAGAAACCTCGAAGCTTGTCCGTTGGTGAAGAACGACAACCGTACGGGATGGCTTTAGCATAGGAGACTCAGCCACCTCAACTTCAAAACGCTCAACAAACTAGCAAGGAACACTCTAGCAAGAGGACTACCGAATGAAGTATTCAGCACAGGCACTCAGTGTGAAGCATGTCTGAAGGGAAAGCAAACAAGGAATCAAAATCCACATGTTCCATCTCCTTCCACTGATGGAATCCTTCAGCTGCTACATATGGATTTGTTTGGTCCAGTCTCTCCAGTGACGATCAGAGGCAAGAAGTATGCTTTAGTGGTCATCGATGACTACTCGCGCTACACATGGGTCATATTCATTGCCAACAAGTCTGACGTCAAAACAGAGTTACCAACGCTTCTGAAAAAGCTCAGTGTCGAGAAGAACACCAAGATAATCAAAATTCGTTCTGACAGAGGAACTGAGTTCCTTAATTCCATAGTAGAGGAGTTCTGCAAAACCGAAGGGATTGAGCATGAGACTCTGCTGCGCGCACCATTCAGCAGAACGGGGTTGCTGAACGAAAGAATCGCACACTCAAAGAAGCAGCAAGAACTTTACTCGCAGACTCAGGACTCCCAACCAAATTCTGGGCAGAAGCAACTGACACTGCATGCTATACTCAGAACCGATCACTATTGACAAAGCAGCATAAGAGAACACCATATGAACTATGGAACGGCAGGAAGCCTTCTTTATCTTATTTCCATATCTTTGGTTGTTCGTGCTTTATTCACAATAATGGGAAAGATCAGCTGAAAACTTTTGATAGCAAGTCAGATCAGGGAGTATTCTTAGGATACTCTCGAGTTAGCAAAGCTTTCAGAGTATTCAACTATCGGACCCTTTGCGTGGAAGAAAGCCCTCATGTTGTTTTTAATGAGTTTGCTACTGAAGACAGGAGCAATAACTCTAAGTCTGAATCTGAGGACATTAGTACGCAGCTACAACATCTGAACCTAAAAGACAAAACTGAAAGGATCTAGCTTTGTTGGGATGGTGATTCAGATGAAGAAACTGAAGATAAGCCTACTGAATCTGAACCAGCAACGCAAGTAGCTGAATAGATTGACTCTCATGAACAGAGTCAATCCCAGGTAACTCAGGTCGATGAAGAAACCTTAGAGGTAACTGAGACCACTACTGAGAATAACAACTCAGGGGGAACATCTATTAATGTTCCCGAGCCGAATGCCCCCGAACCCGGAAACTCGCAGATCACACTCTCATTACCGAATTGCTTCAATCTCGTAATAGTACAACCGAAATGCCTAACTCACCTACTATCTGTGTTGATCAAATTCCAAATGAAGAGCTGAAACATCGTAGATCGTGGCTAGATGCTCACACTCCTGATCTAATCATTGGAGATCCTTCAGCAAAAGTCAAGACAAGATCCAGATTCTGTCAAGGAGAAAGCGCATTATATTCCCCGCTTCTTGTCTACCGAAGAGCCTCGACGATTGAGGATGCACTTAAAGATGCCGACCGGATCATAGCTATGCAGGAGGAGCCGAATCGCTCACGAGAAATGAAGTTTGGGGAGCTTGTTGACGCACTCCCGCATCAACACGTCATTGGAACAAAATGGGTCTTCAAGAACAAGCGAGATGAAAACAACGTTATCGTAAGGAACAAAGCAAGACTCCTGGCAAAAGGCTATTGTCAAGCCGAAGGGATATATTTCGACGAAACTTTCACTCTAGTTGCAAGATTGGAGGCAATCAGACTATATAGACGACATTATCTTCGGATCGAAGAACGTCGTCATGTGTCGGCCAGCTTTGAGAAAATGATGAAGGACAAGTTCGAGATGTCAATGATGGGTGAAATGAACTATTTCCTTGGCTTTCAAGTCAAACAATCTGAAAAGGGAACGTTCATTAACCAAGGCAAATACACTCGAGACCTCATCAAAAGATTCGGTTGCACATCCGGCAAACCTATCAAGATCCCGATGAACAAGAATATGAAAATTGATCTTGATAAAGAGGGAGTATCGTAGACCAAACTGAATTTCGTGCAATAATTGGTTCCTTATTATATCTAACAGCCTACTCGTCCCGACATAACTTATGCCGTAGGTGTTCGCGCTCGATTTCGAGCAAATCCTAAGCGTAGCCACATGGACTCAAAGAAAGAAGATTCTCCGCTACCTCGGAGGCACACCCGACATAGGTTTATGGTATCCAGCTGATGATAATATTGAACTAACTGGCTATTCTGATGCTGACTATGCAGGATGTAGAATTGACCGAAAATCAACTTCGTGAACTTGTCGGTTCCAGCGGTAAGCCGATCTCATGGTTTTCAAAGAAGCAAGCACTCGCAGCCACGTCAACTACCGAAGCCGAATACATGGCCGCCGAGAAATTGTTGCGCCCAAATCCTTTGGGCCGAGATATCGCCTAAGAGACTATGACGTCATTCGGAATGAAGTGCCGATATTCTCGCGATAGCACCGTGCTATTGCAATCACTCAAAACCCCGTACTTCACATGAGATGCAAGCACGTGGACATTAGGCATCACTTCATTCGTGACCATGTCGAAAGAAGGATATCGAGGATGGAAAAGATCCATACCGAAAAACAAAGGGCCGATATTCCGACCAAGCCTCTAGCCGAATCCGCATTCAAAGAACTTTCGGAGAGCTAGGTCTCTGCTGGACCCTACCGACCCCAAGTCGGTAGAAAAGTCTTCAAGAGAGGACCATTTCAAGAAGGGGGAATGTTCACTCTCGCATCGAGTATAATCAGCACGTAGAGAATCAGCAACCATCTACATGAGGTATCAGCTGACTACTATGTTCAGTTGACAGGTTTGCGTATCTCTACTCAGTAGTAACTAATAGAACAGTATTCTATACTTTTAATTCAGATTCAGCATGGTATTAATTATCTTAAAGTTTGTCATTTAATGAAAACGACTCTCATTTAATGCACGACATTCTATGCATAAGTATGCTGAATTCTGCTACGCATTTAATGCATGTCCTCTCATAGTTACTACTTAGGCAAATTACAACTGGCTTTGACTTAGGTGGCTACTGTGATCATTACCTTCTTTATAATATCCAATCTTAACCGTCCATATCATAAAGCAGATTTAAATTTGGCCTTTGATCGAAAACTGTTCACCTTGACGTTAGATATATATTTTTGATCATATCTTAGAAACCGCCATTAGTATATCTTCAAATCCTTTGCTCCGAAAATTCTGAGATCTCTAGCAATCCTTTACTTACTTCTTATCTTCTCTATTCTCAGAATTTTATCGGTATGATTATTAAATCTGCTACTATACTTCATTATCTCTTTTCGATATCGCTATACTAACCGCTTTTATGAACAAACGATACTGATAATCTTTTCTTGTGACAGATAAAATGGCAAATCTTTCTCTCGTCTCCCCAGGGAACATGCAGGAAATCCTAGACGAAGACCGTGTCTGTGCGAACCAAGCCATGGAGTTTGGACGCCCGCGACCTTGACTTCATGGATGAGATTTTCTCGTATCCGAGAGCCGTCCGGATTGGAGCAGCCTCCTCTCAAGGAAGCCTACCTTCTTCCTTCCTCGACAGGTGTCTCAGATATACCTCAACTAAGATTCGATATCTGGAGACATCATTGGACGTTTTGCCGTCCACTCCATAGGCGATGCCTCTATGCAACTGAAGCGGATCTCAATTAAAGAAGCACGAGGAGAAGCTTCGCTTTGCCTGTTGAAGGAGTTAGCAATGTTGGCTACAACGATGACAGGATAGACGACTATCTATCTATATTCTCGCGGAAAGCCTACCACATTCGTAGCGGCCTTCCCAAAGAGCAAGATGTCGCCCTTCGGCCTGCACTAGCTTATATAGTCACGCAGCCTACGACAAGCCAAGTGGGTTCATTCGATCAAGTATCGAGACCCAAGATCCAGCTCATGATGGCAATATATGACAAAGCAAAAATCAACTGGACGGAGTTCTTTCTTCGAGAGTACATGGTTCAAGCTGCCAATAAAAGACAAGCTGTTGTATGGACTGAAGTTGTCCATCATGATACAAGATATCTGTGGAGATGACCAGATCACCTTTGAGGACAAGGTACACTTTAATGTAAAGAAGATCGTGGTTCCACAACGAACAGTTGCTCTTCGCAGACGGTTCAGGACCGTCGCTCAAAGAAACCACGCCTACCAAGAAGAGGTCTCCTCCAAATAAAATTTCTAAGACATCGGCTAAACGTCTGAAGAAAGCCATCGCTGATGTCCCTACTGAATCCGAGGCTGTACCGGAGAAAACTACTGAACAACCAACTGCTGAATAGGCTACTGAACATGCTACTGAATAGCCTACTCAGCCTATGCAGCTAATAGATGAGTCGAGTCCTCCGAGGAGACTCATTCGGTGGAGAAGGCCGTCTCCACTGAACGTACTCAAGAAGTAGATCAAGGGGTTCCAAATGAACCTAGCCGTAGTGCCGATATACAAACACCGGAAAGCCCGCTTGATATTCCACCACTCAGTACTTTGCCATCTGTTGAAAAACAGACGTCCGCCATAGATCTTGACGACTTAGAAACGGCGTCTGAGCAAGAATCAATCGGAATGGAAGCCTCAGCGCCCAGATCTCAAGCATTCCGAGAGATAGCCGACCAAATACCGGAGATCGCCGGCCACCAAGACTTGGTGTTAATTGCTAGACAGCCGGGCTCCACATGCTCCTAAGGTTCCGTGGAGTGGTACCCACAGCCTTCGCCTCATCCTTCACTACTCCCGTGACCAATTACATCGAGGAGCAAGCACCTAAGGCAAGAGATAGGCTACTCCAGGCCTGCTGACCTAGGTAACTTCGATGATCTAAGGGTCGCGATGCTGGTCTTGCTGCACGATAGGCAGCAGACATCAGCCTTAGCCCCCTCAGATGGGTCTGACCACGATGGTCAGGACCCACCCCATGATTCAGGCCCTGGGAAGCTTGATGAGGGAGTACCCCAGGACAAGGATACAACCGCCGAAACTTCCGATCTACCGCTCGCATCCTTGGGCCTCGTGAAGTCGGTGGCCGGGTACTTCAACGTCCGTAGAGCTCGCTCGCCTCTTGCTAACATCTCGGTTTGAAGTAGCGCCCAGCCCCAAAGGCCGACGCTCAAAGTCCATGGCCAAGGCACTGAAAAGCCAAGGAGCTCAGAACAGAGATCTCGCCAAAGTTGTCCATAAAGTATGGAAGAAAACTGTTGAAGCCACTAGCGCTGAGCTTCAGGGGCTGAAAACCTCTCTATCCGACTCAGCTGCCCCTGATGTCTCTTCCATTGTCTCAAATGCGCTGGCAAAGCAGAGACATGACTTTGAAGATCAACTCAGAGTGATTCAGGAGGGACAGGCCAAACTGCTTGAAGAATTCAAGGCCTCTCAGTCCACTCATACTGAATCAGTCTCAAACCTATCCCAGGCCACTGAGCTCAGACTCAACAATATTCAACAAGCTCTGGAGGATAAGGTGTCTGAGAAGCTGACGGAATTTAAGGCTGCAGCTGAACTCTCCCACAAGAAATACAGTGAAGATCTTGCTTCTGAGAGGAATGAGCTGCATAAGGTACTGACAAAAATCATAGACAAACTCGACTCTCTGTCAACCTCTTACAAAAGCCTACACCTAAAGGTATCCACTCCAACTCCGGTAATAATTGATGATGCCAAAAAGGGGGAAGGAAAGGATAAAAGGGAAGAAAAGAAAGACAATGAAAAAGGGGACAAGTCAACCCCCAAGCTGACCCTGACTAAACCCACAGCCAAATTCACTAAGGGGGGAAGCTCCACTGAAGCCCGCCAAGAAAACCAGGTCGGCAGCGCATGCAAGCGAAGTTCGACTATTGCTCGCATCGGACCACCCGAAGAGACCCGTGGTGTCTCCGCTGCGAGCACGGTAGAGACCGGCCCAAGTGGCTCTGGAACAGCTACTCATGCAACCCAGAGTCCTACTGATATTGTTAAGGAGGTTGCTGAGTATGCTGAACATGGTGATTCAGAAGAGGAAGAAGCCCCTCTACCACCACCTGTTCCAGGCAAAGGGAAGAAAGTACTGGAACTCCCGACCCTTCCAGCAAAGAAATCAAAGAGATACATTTCTGCTGAAGAGGAGGCTCAGATAGCAGCTGACGAGAAGCTTGCTAGGGAGATAGCCAAAGCTGAGGCTGCCAACAAGCCTAAAGCAAAGACCTCTCAAGGCAAAACTAAGGCACCAGCTCGAGGCGGAAAGAAAACTGCTAGGTTGCCTCCAAGGAAGCTCAAGATTCATGATGATGAAGATAGAGAAAAGGAAAAGGAGCAACAGCAGAAGAATACTAAGAAGCAAGGTACATCCAAAGAGAAATCTAGTACCCCTGCTGACTCATAAGACTCTCCTCACCAACCTTCCTATATGAGATCCAAAGAACAAGATGCTGAGATCGAAGCCATTTTCGCTCAGATGGATAGGTATCTCTACAGAGGAGAGGAAGCCGGATGATAGAAGCCGCTGCATGCGAGAATACATATGGCGCACCTTGAGGCACCGAGAATTCGTACTGAACAAGAGGCCAGGCTGAGAGTACCTTCAAAAGCTGATATTCCTTATCGATACAGAAGGTTCAGGAAGCCAGCTGATCTGAAATCGTATAGATGGCAAAGGACAGACGATTGGATGCCCGCTCGCTTTACTCGTAGATGGGAATCCGCAAAGATAAAGTTTATCAAGCGCAATTATTTCTCGGAGGTTCCCGCCGACAAGGCTAAGACCGATGCTTACACGTAACGGATGATGATAACGTAACCGGATCTATACGTATATTTGCATAAAGCCGTGTCTCGAAGGTATGGAAGTCGTGTTCCCGAGCCCGGAATTATACCTCCGCCAAGAAGAAATGATGACTCACCATCATGGAGTAATAGAAAAGGAAGTGAAGAATGCTGCCGCGAACGTAGGACTTGAAGAAGATGAGCCAACGGACTTCGCCGAATACACGAAGCCGAGGAAGAACTCATACGTAAATGTATGGCTTGCCCTCGCCCGAGTCGAATCGCAAAACTTTATGGACAGGATCAAGCAAGACAAGCGTTCTTAGTATTAGATTTCTTTATCTTCCTAGCTTAGAAAGAGATGTAATGTATCGAACTTTCATATCTTATATATACATTCTCTTTTGGCTCGCACAATATCTTATTGTCTAAACAACCGTGTTTGTTTTATGCTTAAACACTCGGAATCACCGAAGTGATTGCCGACTCACACACTCACTTTATCTCTATATCTCGATAGTCTAGTTGTCGTGTTTCGGGGAATTGTTTAGATAGAGGGAAATTGTTTTGCCCTCGCTCCCCGCAGACTAGAACTTGAAGAACAAACTCCACCGATCCTACTTGTAATAATGTAAGGAGCTCTATTTCGATAGTTTAGTGTTAGCATAGATGATAGGTTTTGGCATCATCAAATAGGGGGAAATTGTTGGGTGATGATTTTATCCTCAAGACCGTTATACTTAGTGGGAAATGATTCTCGTCTTCAAGACCGACCGTAAGCTCGCAGCCTCGTGCTCTATACAAGATTTGAAGATCCCAAAACCCTATCTTGATTGATGAACCATTCCCGTGTAATTTTTTTGTCTCTCGGGTTTCGGACTCGGTAGACACTCTGCTCCGGTTAAGGCGGTCGGTAGCTTATCGCCCTCGCACCGGAAGTAGAAGACTCGAGATTTCTTGGACTCAGCAGGAGCAAGATATCGAAGGGAGTCGGCAGAACCGAACTCGCAGGAGTAGTTCACCGAACTCGGAGCCGACCATCTCGTAGAGTACCCTCACCGTCTCTACCGAATGAAGATCGGGACTCGGCAAGAATGGCGATACGTCTTCCGAACCGGCCGACACTTTTTGAATATACAATCCGTATTGTCCAAGTACGAGGAAAAGAGAAGTCGGCTTCGGTATGCCTCGAAGTCCGTTCCGTCTCAACCACTCCATAATCCTCGACAAATGACAAGCATACACGTGTCTCTACCTACTAAAGCCGCAAGTCAACATATTTCCGAAAAAGGAGGGAAAGGACACCGTTACATCCTTTAAAAAGAGCCGTTAGCTACCAAAAGAGAGAGAAAGGAAGATCGTCTCCAACGGATCTTTTCCAATCTCTGCTCTATAAATAGAGGGACATTTCAAGCCTTGAAAAATGGGGCACAAGAGAGAGAGACGAATGCGCATAAGCTTAACGACGAAAACAAACACAAGCATTCAAACGAGCTAGAACCAGAAAACCCTAAGTCTTCCGCAAGAATTTGAAGATCTATCTCCGGCGAAAGACTACTTTCTCAGCTCATAGGGAACCAAGCTAAACTGTTAGAAGAGCCTCTAGTATCCAAATCGACGATACACGAACCTAAAGTTTATTTCAGCTGTTCGTCGATCTAGAAGCCACTCTCTCATTCCCTATCCCTCTAACCCTAAGCTCAACAGAATATACTTATAGCTTAGACGAAGGAGTTCATATCTGAACCCAATCCTTATTGTAAAAGGACTCCTTCATAGTTGGAGAAGTTTGTCAAACACTTTAGTTTGATGCCTTTGTAAACCGGGACTTGCTCGAGATAATCCCCAAGCCACGGCTTTGTCCTCATGCACAAGCCGACCGAGACTAACTCAGTATAATAAATAGCCTCCTGAACTTCTCGGGACAATGGATGTAGGATCGATTGATATCCGAACCACTTTAAAAATCTGTGTCTTGTTATGCTTTCTGATTACTTGTTGCATTGATTTTACTTGTTCATACCGAAAACCTACTTTAAAATCATACAATCGTCTCAAAGATACCGAATCGTCTATTTGCTTGAACTGAGACTTGCTAAAACAGTTTTTCCACTCAACTGATTTGGGCCTACACTTTTCCGCACTGCTGAACTCTACCTGTTTGATACTAAATTCTGACTCAGTCAGCTAGCAGATCTCAGTAGAGTCAGACTCTTTGCCACACACGATTCATAACAGCTATTTGGTCTGCCGAATTATTTCAAGATGCGACACTTTCCCCGAACAGGATGCTTCGTGTTCGAAGTTGAGAAAATCGGAGTCAGGTGTATTCACCCCCCCCCCTCTACACCTGACCGTACACTCGGGACCAACAAGGTGTATTTACCTGAGTCTGTTATCAGGTTAATGTAGGGTTTTGACATCATCAGAAAGGGGAAATTTTTTAGAAATAATAAGTTTTGAATGATCCCAAACCCCTTACTGATAGATGAACCAGTCTGTGTATAGAACCGGATTAGAAATTAGTTTGAGTTTGTATAAGTAGACTGATATAGATCAGGCTGGACTGAACTCAGATCGGGACATAGACCTAAGTTCTTATCTGACTTATCCTGATTAAGAGATTGATGTACGAGGTACGAGGTGTGGAACTAAAAGACAATGTCAACGAGGACATGCAACTACAAAATCAATATTGACCAACTGTAGAGCACCATGTAAGCCCTAGTTTTAGAGGGATAGAAGAGTACCTTGTTGACCTGTAGAAAATAAGCTGTAGAAAGCAACGTGTCCTTGAAGCATTTAATGTTCAAGACCATTGCGAGCACTGAGCGAATAGGAAGAAGATCTTAGTCCAACAAATCTCTTCTTGCTCGCTTATAAATACAGACTAATGCAGGGTGAGATTAAATAAACCTTAGTTGTTGATTCACCAAGGGAATACCAACGAGCGTTCTTCTAAACCTGTTGATCTATCACAGAAGATATCCGGATAAAGGCATTCACTAGTCGCTTCACTACAGAGAACGAATAATGGGAGAGAAATGCAAATGTTTTTCATTCCAACATCAACTGTGGCTCAGAATACATCCAAGAGATATAAATACCCCACAAAGAGAAAACCCTAGCAAACTTAACAAAGCAGGAAATATAATAAAGTCTTGGAATAATAAAGATAATAAAGATAAAGTCAAGCAAGACTCTGAAAGTTTGTTTCACCCTTCCTTCACTTCTTGTTGCACTTCTCAAAATGATCCAGAAACTTCAACGCTATTTCATCATGTCATTCGACATCATTCCCACCGGGGTAACAAGGGTTCGTCCTCGAAACCGAATCAACATCTTCATCTTCGAAGTTGTGGCCATGAAAGGGGAGGAGATGACACACATTAAAAACATTGGCAATGCAGATATGATTTGGAAGGTTGAGGCGGTACGCATTGTCATTAATCTTCTCTACCACTTCAACCGGCCCAATCTTACGTGCCGCTAACTTGTTGTAGTCTCCCGCCGGGAAACGATCCATTGTGAGGATAGCATAAAAAAATCACCCACCTCAAAAGTAACACGATGTCAATGCTGATCGACATGGGCCTTGTAGCGCGCATTCGCGACAATAAGATGAGAAGGGATGACTTTATGGATATCTACCAAATCAGAAATAAAATCGGATGCTTTCCCACTGAAGTTAGTCTTTGTAGGGAGGGGTGCGAGATCAAGAGGGCCACGGGGCTGAGTAGAATAGATGATCTGAAACGGGCTGAACTCGGTGCTGCGGTTCGTGGCATGATTATATGCAAATTGAGCTTGACTTAGGTGTTGATCCCACCCTTTCGGATGATCCTCGACAAGATAACGAAGCAAGTTCCCAATGAACGATTAACCACCTTTGTTTTCCCATCCGTTTTTGGGTGATAAGCGCTATTAAAGTTGAGCTTGGTGTGGACCATTAGCCAAAGGCTCAACCAAAAATGGCTAAGGAAACGTGTGTCATGATCAGACAAAATAGAAGCTGGCAAACCATGGAGGCGATAAATTTCCCGAAAAAATAGATGTGCGGCATGCACGGTATCTATCATCTTCTTACATGGTATGAAATGTACCATTTTGGAAAACTGATCGACGACAACAAAAATAGAGTCAAATCCTCATTGGTTCCGTAGTAAACCAAGGACAAAATCCATGCTAATTTCAAGCCATGGTCGTGTAGGGGTAGGAAGGGGCATGTACAATCCCGAGTTTCTGGCAGCCCCCTTAGCTATCTGAGAAACTCAACGATGTCTAACAAACCTCTCCACATCATAACACATGCCCGACCAATAATAGGTCCATTGAAGAAGTTGGAGAGTTCGGTCACGCCCCACATGACCTTCTTCATGTAACTCGCGAAGAGTTTTCAGACGTAAACTCCCTTCGAGAATGCAGTTTTGTATCCTATGAATTAAAAATCCATCCTGAACAATATAATTATTTCCTAGACTGCCACATACATCAGCTAGAATGGGGCAGAAATGAGGGTCTGACTCGATAGTAGTCCGAAGAACATCAAAACCTGTGACTTCAAGGCGCATAGTAGTGAGTAAGCTATAACATCTACTAAGAGCATCGGCTTCTCGATTTGTAGTGCCAGCTTTGTGGTGTATCCCAAACGTGAATCCTTGAAGGAAAGAACACCATCGGGCATGTCGCACAGAAATCTTATCTTGGCGATATAGATGACGAAGGGAGTCGTGGTCACTATATAAGATGGATTCTTGATGAAAGAGATAATGTCTCCAACATTTGATGGCCAACACAATGGCATAGAGCTTGAGATCGTATGTGCTATAATTAAAACGAGCTCCAGCAAACTTCTCACTATAATAAGCCACCGGCTTCCCATTTCGTTAGAGGACATCACCTATACCCAACTTTGAAGCATCCGTGTGGAGTTCAAAAGGCACAAAGAAATTTGGTAGGACAAGGATGGGAGTCGTAGTCAATTTCTCCTTGATCAAATTGAACGCATCTTAAGTTGTCTGCGTCCAAGTAAAAGTCGATCCCTTCATACAATCTGTCAAAGGTGCAACAATGACGTTGAAGTGTGGAATGAACCTTCGATAGATCGATGCGAGACCGTGGAAACTCCTTACATTCGTGATTTTGGAGTGGGCCGATTCTGGATAACTTCAATTTTGTTTTGTCCACGCGAATACCAGAACCTAAATTATTTTAGCCCAAAAATAAGACCTCCGGGAACATGAAAACACATTTTTTTCTTGCTTCATCGAAACGTTCTTGCTAAAGTAAACTTAGAACTTGCCTCACATGTTCATAGTGGCCACCTTCATCTTCACTATAAATTAATATGCCATCGAAATACACCACTACAAACATCCTGATGAATGACCAAAATAATTGATTCATTGCCCTCATAAAAGTGCTTGGGGCGTTGGATAAGCCCAATGGCGTAACGAGCCACTCATATAACCCTTCCCGCATTTTGAATGCGATCTTCCACTCATCACCCGGTCTCATGCGGATTTGGTAGTATCCATCTTTTAGATACAAATGCGAAAAAACTCTAGCTCCAGTTAATTGATCTAAAAATTCATCAAACCGTGGAACATGAAATCGAAATTAAGTGGTTATCTTTTAACAACGAGACTATCTACACACCTTTACCACAAGCCATCCTTCTTGGGGATTAATAATGTCGGCACCGCAACCGGGCTCTTGCTTTCCCGAATATGGCCTTAAGCCAGAAGCTCTTCCACTTGTCTCCTAAGTTCTTCATGTTCCTTAGGACTCATTCGGTAATGAGGGCGACGGGGTAAAGCTGCCCCGACCTCAAAATCTACGTGATGTTGCATGTCTCTAACTGGTGGTAAACCATTAGGGAGTTCTTCAGGGAAAATATCGCTGAATTCAGTAAGCAAAAGCGCTATGAATTTTGGTGGAGGTCCCTCCGTCACTTCCTTACCCAATATCAGAAAAAACTATTTTTGTAGGCTTCACTTCGTGGTTGATATCTGCTCTGGATAAGAGATTTGTGCTTAAAGAGCTCTTGGCCAGTTTATTTGGTAGTAACACGATCTTAATCCCCTCGAAGATAAAGCTATAGTAATTTGTTCTCCTGTCATTGATCACCTTTCGGTCAAATTGCCATGGGCTCCCCAACAATAAATGGCATGCATCCATGCTTACTACATCACACCAATCTTCATCTCTACATTTAGCACCAATAGAAAAGGTTACCAACACTCTCTTAGACACTGTCACTTCACAACCCTTTTTTAGCCAAGCAAGTTTATAGGGTTTAGGGTGTTGCTCCGTAACCATATTTAATTTCTTTACTGCTTCATCCGAAGTTATATTTTCACAACTACCCGCATCTATGACGAAACGACATACCTTTCCCAAAATAGTACAACTAGATTGGAAGATATTTGTACGTGTTGGGATTTTGTACAGTGGAAGCAGTTTTTTATGCTTGTATACAATGCGTTTTGTCCTTACCACTATTTTATTCTCCTATCTGATAAATATATATATATTTGCACATGTAATCCGTTATCTTGTATAAACCTTAGATTTGTGTAGTATGTTGAGTATCACAAAAGACTACACAAATTTGTTGAACTGACAAGATATAAGCAGTTATCACAGCTGAGACAACTTAAGGATAAGTTGTCGTTTTAAGCTGCAGTTTAGATACGAAGTGGCTTGTCTTGGCTGCTTGTATTTACTGGTACACTTAAGGTGGTGTATTGACGGATCACAGTGAGATGTGTTCTCCTGACTGACCTTAGTGGAGAACCAAGATCTCGGTGACTTAGCTGGTCTTAAGCTTGGTAAGACTTCAGCTGAGTGCATTTGGCTATCTATCACTTTGACCTACTATGGTGAACATCATCGCGGCCGGATCTATGTATGTTGGGTGCAAGTAGTCATTTGTGACTCAGACTGGTTGTCTATATCTTGCAATAGCATCCTAGTAAAATGAGTTGATAATATCCCCTGAGGAACTCGTAAGGATTATCACACTAAACCCAGCCGGTTGATTAAGTTTAGGTATGTTAATAAGGTCGAGTGGTACTACTCAGGAATATAATAAGATGTTAATTAATTTATGCTATCAGTGGGCTTAATTAATTAACGGATATTTATATCTTAAATACGGGGATCGATTAAGTCTAAAATACAAGCCCATGCTAAAGTTGGGATAAAGGGGTAAGTCAGCACGGATTCTCTAGTGGAATGAATCTGTGTTTATTAATTAATTTTGCTCTGGGCTGAGTATAGATAATGAATTGATTTGAGACTCAACTTTATTTCTTGTATTAGATTCCTGATCTGGCCCAATTAGTTGCCTAGTTATTTATTGTCTCTCGGGAATCATTATTAATAGATTATTGCATTATGCATTATTTAATAATATTATTTATCTGGAATTATTTGGCTGGGCCAATTAATTGATAAATAAAAGTAGCCCAGTAGATAAATTTATTATAATATGGGCTAATTGATGTAGAAGCCCATTTGGAATATAATTAAATTAATGGGCTACAAATATTATATAATATTGTTTTTGAAACCTATATATATTAATATTTTGTTCATAATCAATATACACACATTCATATTTCTCAAACACATACGCGCGGTTGAGAGAGAGAGAAAATATCATTTTTCTTAAGTTCTCTGACCACACGGAGGGAGAAACACAAATCAGAAGATCTGAACAGGAACAACAATCAAAGCGACTACAATATAAGTGGATGAAGGTACAATTTCTTCCTCTCAAATTCTATCAATTGGTATCAGAGCCTGCTTTTAGGCTCTGATTCTTGCTTTTAGGAGCATGTCTAAGGGTTTATTTCCGCCGTTATCGGGCTAATTTTCTTGTTTGGGGCGTCTGCGAGCCACAATTTTGACCCCTTTGTACCATTTTTTCTCATGAGAAATCCACGAGTAGATTATAGGGCCAATGTGCTTTATTTTACCATTTATTGTATTGTAATTGGTTTGAAGGGCATGAAAAACGTGACGGAGAAGAAATCCTCAAATTTGCCGAAAACTCTAGTTTGGCTAGGGTTCCGTCGCATCTTGCGGCGGCGATTGGCTGTGCGTATGGCGTCCGATCGACGATCGGCTTGAATATCTGGATTCCTCATCTCACGATCTTCGTATAGATAGGTCGTATAGGGCAATTCGATCCTGGATGCGGCCGTAATCGATTTCTGAAATTTGCTACTCACCATAAATTATTTCTGGCTAATCATTTGAAATTCGGGAAATTGATGGTCGTGAGTGTTCCAATTATGTTTCCCCTCTTTCAATTATTCGAATTGCGGCTCGAAAATAGATCAATTTGTGCGGTGAAGCTCGCCAGCGATAAGCTACACAATTACGCAGCAGCACGTCGCAGCAGCGGCGATTGCGGCAAGATAAAGGCGCCCAGATGTCGTAGACGTGATGAGACTTTTGTGGTGAGGCGGAGGAGGCGGCGGCGACGGGCAGGAGCCGCGGGTGGCGCGGCTGCAACTGATCGCTGTTTCCAGTCACTCCAGGCGGCGCGGTGCTGCCTGGTTTGTGTCGGCGGGGCTCCAGGGACGTCGGGGAGGCGGGGGTAGGCCGCCAGCGGCGGCGAAAAGGAGTGGCGGCGCTGATAGCGTGAAGATGATGGGCTGACGTTGACCCTTGTGTTGCTGATGTTAGCCCTTGCTGACGTGGCAGTACACGTGGCATACACCCTGATGACGTGACAACAATGCAGACAACTCCCGATTTGAAGATTTTGAAGATCTAAGTGCTGCATTTTGTTCGGACAATGTAATAGTTAGGAATTACGTATTTTTAAGGCCGATAACGATGTTTTAAATTTTCTATTTTTCGCATTTATTTATTCTTATGCTTTAGCATACGATTATGTAATTAATTGCGCTTAGAAAAGCTTGAAAATAGGATTTACGTCATTTTTTGCAAGCACGTTTTATTATGTGCACTTAGAAATTGCATGCTTTAGGATTTATGTGGTTTAGCATGAATGTGAACAAACCTTTTGAATAAAAAGAATAAGCAATTTTTAAAATTAAATGTTTAATTAGATTCCATTAAACTGGATATTAAACACTTAATCAGACCTCCATTTAATTGGATTCTACACAAAAGTAATAAGATTTTGTTAATAAATGTCCACCTGCGTGGTTTCTTGCATCTTTGAGCTACAAGTTTTGTGAGATGAGTTTTCCAAAACAATATTTATTTATTATTGAGTAGTGGGAGCAAAACCGTAAACATCCACATGCGTGGCTTGCGTGCCTAGTAAACATGAGTACTCTAGAAGATACTAATTAAATAGGATGACTAATTAGATCAAATTGAATGCTGCATGGTTCTCGTAAGTATGTCAATTTCAAGAATTTGATTATAATTTGGTCAAATTAATGGTCAATGCTTAGATGTCACCGCGGGTACAATTCACTTCCCTCGAAGTCCCTTCCCACGTTATAATAGTGACATGGTCCAGAATATCGATTATTAATTCCATTCGTCTAAAGAACCTAGGCATGGATTGGAATTAAAGAGCTAGGTAAATAGCTTGGTTTAGGGTTACGCTAGTAAACGTCCACCTGCATGGCCTACGAGTGGAATTCCTAGAGCTGTTCGAGGTTTTTAATGTAATTGTTTTTACAAAGGTTACAATGATTATTAATTACGAATTATGTGCAAATATTAGTTTTTACATGCTTTTTAATTTTTAAATTATATTTAAGATATGTCTGTTCAGAAATTTTTTTTGAGTACCTAAACAGTTTCACCAACCAAACCCTAACGAGTTTAAATAATTTCATAGAGTGGAAGAGATATCTTACCTTCCTAATAAATGCTCTGCAAAGGTCCTATAAGAATTTCTGTTTTAGGACCACTATGTCTAAGAATGAGTTTACTATGAGTAAGTTACTAAAATCTTTGGTAGCGCTCAAAGAGGTTACATGAAAGGGCAAGAGTGCTCAAGTCTTAAATATCTCTAGTAGCTCAAGGAATCTTCCGAAAGGCGTAAATCGAAAAAAGAGCGAAAAGGGTGGTCAATTCAATAAGAGCAAATGGGAGTAAGATGACGGTCCTTATCGACGGCATGCCAATGCTAAAGAGAAAGCAAGGTTCTTCAAGTGTAGTAAGAAATGACACTGAAAGAATTGTTATCCAGATGTCAAGGCAAAACAGAAAGAGACGCGAGTCGCTCTTGTAACTGAGACTGTTCTGGTTTCAACTTCTACCCACGAATGGGTAGTGGGTTCAGGAACAACTGATCATGTTTGTTACACCTTGAAAGGTTTCTTGCAGAAAAGGGAATTGAGCGATGGCAATGTTGTAGTCTCAATGGGCAATGTTGTAGTCTCAATGGGCAATGGATCGAGAGTTCCTGCAATTGCCATTGGAGATTTACATCTATCTTTTGATAGTTCATTTTTAGTACTTAAAGATGTTTATATGTGCCTGAGTTTAGACGAAACATAATTTCTGCTTCAAAACTCTACACCATGAATGGTTATAAATCAAGTTTTGATAGTGATGTTTCTATCATGAAAGACGGTGATTTTATCTATGATGGGCCATTAAGCGGATCTATAGATACTATTACTTGTAAACCACGTAATTTTGTTAATGTTGCTTCCTTATCATCAAATTCTAAGAAGAGGAAAGAGTCTTCTAAGGTAAATCAAACTTATCGATGACATCTACGACTAGGTCACATCAATCTGAATAGGATCCATAGGTTGGTGAAATATAGATCATGGGAGTCTGTCCAACTGGAACCATTTCTAACTTGCGAATCCTTCTTAGAAGGAAAGATGGTGACTAGGCCTTTTAAGGAAAAAGGTTATAGAGCCACAGAAGCACTAAGTTTGATTCGTTCTGACTTGAGTGGACCTATGTCTACACAAACTCATGGAGGGTATGAGTACTTTGTCACATTTACTGACGATTACTCGAGGTATGGATATGTTTACCTTCTTGGCCACAAGTCGGATTACTTCGAAACCTTTAAGGAATTCAAAGTAGAAGTGGAGAAGAAGGTAAAGAAATCAAAACACCGCGATCTGATAGTGGTCGGGAATACCTGTCCAACGAGTTCAATGATTACTTGACAGAATGTGGGATTACATTCCAGCTGACAGCACCGGGCATGCCCCAGCAGAATGGTGTGTCAGAGAGAAGGAATCAAACTCTTAGAGATGGTTCGGTTGATGATGAGTCATGCAATTTTGCTGATTTTCTTTTGGGGATATACCCTAGAGACTGCGGCATATTTACTGAACCGTGTACCATCCAAGTCGATTAACAGGACTCCGGTCGAGTTGTGGAGCGGGCACAAGCCCAGTATGCACCACATAAAGATTTGGGGGTGTCCTGCTTATGTGCTGAATAAGCAGGCCGACAAGTTGGAGCCACGTTCAGAGGTTAAGCTATTTATAGGGTATCCAAAGGAAACGAAGGGTGGTTACTTTTTAATGATCCGAATGAACAGAAGATCATTTTTAGCACCAACACTCGGTTCTTAAAGGAGGATTATATTATTAATCACAAGTCTCGAGTCATGATCATCCTTGAGAAATTACAAGGTGATCGAGATCCACTCAGAGAGCCAGTTGGCAAGATAGAGCTCCACAAATAATTGCACAATCTGTTAACTCAGTGCCTAACACTCTTCGACGTAGTGGGAGGGTGATATTTATAGCTGATACATGTTCACTAGGGAGACGTCTGATCATCTCCAGGCAGATGAATAAGATACCATGGATCCCTGGACCTACAACGAAGCAGTAGGAGATATAGATGCAGATTCATGGTGAGTCACCATGGACTCGAAATTTGAGTCCATAACTGATATGAGTGTATACGAGGTCACATAATTACTTGAGGGCTGTAAGGCTATTGGTAGTAAGTGGGTATATAAGAGAAAGAGAGGACCGAATGGAGATATTATGGCATTTAAGCCAAGCTAGTGGCGAAGGGTTTTACCCAAAAAGAGGGTATCGATTATGACGACACCTTCTCACCTGTCGCAATGATCAAGTCCATTCGGATTCTCCTTACCATAGAAGCTCACATGAACCTAGAGATCTGGCAGATGGATGTCAAGACCGCGTTCTTAAATGGTCACCTTGAAGAAGGTAGAGACATCTACATGAAGCAGCTAGAAAGGTACGTGAAAGAGGGCGAATAACATCTAGTATGGAAGCTTAAGAAGTCTATTTATGGACTTAAGCAAGCTTCCCGGTTATTGCACTAGCGTTTTGACGAGGTAGTACCTTTCAGACATGGCATTTTTCTATCTAAGAATCAGAGCCCAAAAATTCCTGAAGAGATAGAAAGGATGAGGCTAGTACCATATGCTTCCACTGTCGGTAGCCTCATGTATGCAATGCTTTGTACGAGACCAGATATCTCATATGTTGTAGGCATGGTCTCAAGATATCAGTCTAATCCTGGACAAGCACACTAGACTGTGGTCAAAAATATTCTCAAGTACCTTAAACGGACCAGAGATTATAGATTGTCTGCAAAGTTCTCCTCATCATAGAAAGGTTGTTCATCCGAGTCAGTCCCTTCCTCTTCTTCTTCGTCAACTAACATAGCCCTCTTCGTTGTTTTTGCACTCGAACTACCTATGTCCATTTTCTCCACAGGTAAAACATTTCACTTTGTTTGAGCCCCCCTCTTTGATATATTGACTGAGTGGTCTTGTTGCTACTGTTCACTCCGGACGCCCCCCACGAGTCTGCTCTTTAGTGTTCGCGCTACTACGCATACTCCCGAAAGGATTTATGAATGAATCTACTCCGGATCGGCGAGACTGGCGCTCCAATACAAGGGCTCTCTTATGAGCTGCAGCCACCGTAGTCGGATCAAGTAAATTCAACAATTCCTGTAGTACAGTTCGAAGACCGCCTATGTAATGCGCTACCAGTTAATCATCTGTCTTTTGTAGATTGTACCTTGCAATGAGCTGAAAGAACTCCGTCGTGTACTCATTGACGGAGCGGGTGCCTTGCCTCAAATGCTGGAGCCGTTGATACAAAAGGCACTGAGAATTATATGGTAAGAAGGCTCCACAAAGTTGCTTCTTCATCTTCTCCCAAGTGACAATCTTAGACTTCCCCATCCGAGTTCTAGTTAACTTGAGTTGTTGCCACCACGCGGTGGCTTGTCCACGTAGCCTAGTGGCAACAAGAGATACACACCTCTCATCCGACACTGCTCTAAACTTTAAAATTTCCTCTAAGTAGCTAACCAATCCAAGAACTCTTCGGCCTGTAATCCACCATGAAACTGGGGGATGTAGGTTTTAATGCTCGCCTCCCATCTTCTGTCTTCCCCATTCTGGTTATGGTATTGTTGTCTGCGGAAAGGAGGACCCCTACCGAGAACTTCATCCTCGTCATCCGTCGAACCAACAGTAGACCCTCTAGAACGTCGGCCTCCCCCACGCTCCTCAAAGAGAGTCGCCATTCACCGAGTTATTTTTTCCATTACATTCCCTGTCATTCATCAATCATTCAACCAACTCACTCCTCGAGTCGATTATGGTTATCACGCTCAAGTATATCATCGACTCGTTGGACTCGCGGCCTCACTTCAAGTCGTGGTGGCATATTCCAAGATCGAATTTGTGCTCTGATACCAGCTTATGCAGGGAGAGATAAAAGAAACCCTAGTTGTTGATTTACTAAGGGAATACCAACGAGAGTTCTTCTAAACCTATGCACTTATCACAATAGATATGCGAATTTAGGCATCCACTAGTCGCTTCACTATAGAGAATGAATAATGGGAGAGAAAATGCAAATGTTTTTCATTCCAACATCAAAACTGCAACGCAAAATACATCCAAGAGATATAAATACCCCACAAAGAGAAAACCCTAGTAAACTTAACAAAGTAGGAAATATAATAAAGTCTTTGAATAATAAAGATAATAAAGATAAAGTCAAACACGGCTCTTAAAGTTTGTTTCACCATTCCTTCACTTCTTGTTGCACTTCTCATAACGATCCAGAAACTTCAACACTTCTTCATGTCGTTCGACATCACAGAGGGACTCTCACTATTGAGAGATGATAGAATCTCAAAGCGCTCATACTCCTAGCAAAGAACAAGGCCTTACTCTTTGAAAGTTCAAGTGTTCTTTCATAGAAATTCCCTACGTGCATATTCCAAGTAATCTCTCGTTCATTTGAAGAACTTGGAATCAATAGTCTTTCATACTCTTGTTATGTTGGACACAACCCAAGCCCCTACCTACTTATTAGAATTGTTTAGTTGATAGTTAGATAGTTTGGTGTTTGATAGATCAAATAATGAGGTCTCAAATGTATTTGACTTGATTGATGAATATTTCATTTTCTAATTGTTTGACTTGAAGTCCAAGGAAATAATTCATTTATCTCATCATAGACATCTCGAACTTTTTTCATCATCTTCTCAAACTGTTGACACATGGTCATATTTCTGGACCCAAAGATAATATCATCCACATAGATCTGCACCAGTAAGATGTCATCTCCTAACTTAATAATAAATCGCGTGTGGTCTACAGTTCCTTTTTGTAAAACTTTCTAAAGGAGGAGCTATGGTATCGTACCAAGTCCCGGGTGTTTGTTTTAACCCATATAGAGCATCCTTGAGTTTGTACAGCTGATGTCCCTGCTGAAAGTCGGGTGGTTGTTCAACGTAGACTTCTTCCTTTAGTATCCCGTTCAGGAAAGCTGACTTCACATCTATATGATATACTTTGAAGCGTTGATGTGTTGCATAGGCTAATGAAAGGCGAATGGCTTCCAATCTGGCGACTAAGGCGAGTGTTTTGTCAAAATGTATCCCTTCACCTTAACAGTATCCCTTAGAAACTAGTCGAGATTTCTTTATAACGAAGATAATATTTTTGTCTCGCTAGTTCTTAAAGACCCATTTAGTTCCATCACATGTTGATATGTTAATCTATCGACAAGCTCCCAAACTTCTGATGAACTGGTTCAGCTCCTCTTGCATCATTCAGTGCGTCCTCAATCGTCTGAGGTTCTTCCGTAGGTAAGAACAGGAGTATAAAGCACTTTATCCTTGGCTGAATCCGGATCTTCTCTTCAATCTTGTTGATGAATCTCCATAATAAGACTATAAAAGTGAGCATCTAGCCATTAACGTCGTTTCCTTGTTTCTTCCTTCGAAATTTCTTCTGCACATACAGTAGGATGATTAGGCATTTCAGTAGTACTGTTATGCGATTGAAGCAATTTAGTAACACGGTTGAGATCTACTGAGTCACCAGGTTCAGGGGCATTTAGCTCAGGAACATCATTCGTTCCCCCCTGAGTTGTTATTCTCAGTAGAGGTCTTAGTTACCACTTGAGTTTCTTCATGAACCGGAGTTACCAGAGATTGATTATGTCCATTAGAATCAATCATTTCTGCTACTTTGGTCGTTGGGTGGATGTAAGTTTCTTCTTCATCAATAGAATCATCATCCCAACAATGCTGGATCTTCTCAACTTCATCGTTGAAGATTAAATCATGTAGCTTGCTGTTGACATCTTTAGTATCTTTCTTTGAATCATGTTGCCTGTCCTCAGTAACAAACTCATTAAATACTGTTGGGATTTTGTATACTGGAAGCACTTCTTATGTATATTTGCACATGTTATCCTTTATCTTGTATAAAAGTTAGATTTGTGCGGTGTGTCGGGTGTTGGGATTTTGTATACTGGAAGCACTTTTATGCTTGTATACAATGTGTTTTTGTCCTTACCACTGTTTTATTCTCCTATCTGATAAATATGTATATTTGCACATGTTATCCTTTATCTTGTATAAAAGTTAGATTTGTGTGGTGTGTCGGGTATCACAGAAGACAACACAAATTGGTTGAACTAACAAGATATAAACAGTTAACACAATTGAGACAACTTAAGGATGAAGTTGTCGGTTTAAGCTGCAGTTTAGATAAGAAGTGGCTTGTCTTAGGCGCTTGTCTTTACTTGGTACACTTAAGGTGGTGTATTGACGGATCACGGTGAGATGTGTTTTCCTAACCGACATTAGTGGAAAACCAAGATCTCGGTGACTTAGCTAGTCTTAAGCTTGGTAAGACTTCATTGAGTGCATTTGGCTATCTATCACTTTGACCTACTATGGTGAACGTCGAATGAGCGACCGGATCTACGTATCTTGGGTGTTAGTAGTCATTTGTGGCTCAGCCGGTTGTCTCGTATCTTGCGGCCGTATCCCGGGGAATGGGTTGATAATATCCCCCGAGGAACTCGAAAGGATTAGCACACTAAACCCGGCCGGTTGATTAAGTTCGAGGTGTGTTAATAAGGTCGAGTGGTACTACTCAGGAATACAAGATGTTAATTAATTTAAGCGATCAAGTAAGCTTAATTAATTAACGGATATTTCTATCTTAAATACGGAGATCGATTAAGTCTAAAATACAAGCCCTTGCTCAAATTGGGGATAAAGGGGTAAGTCGAAGCACGGATTCTCTAGTGGAATGAATCTGTGTTAATTAATTAATTTTGCTCTGGGCTGAGCATGGATAATTAATTAATTGGAGGCCCAGCTTTATTTCTTGTATTGGATCCCTGATCTGGCCCAATTAGTTGCCTAGTAATTTATTATCTCTCAGAATTCATTATTAATGGATTAATGTATTTTACATTATTTAATAATGTTATTTATCTGGAATTAATTGGTTGGGCCAATTAATTGATAAATATTAGTAGCCCAATAAATTAATTAATTATATTATGGGCTGATTTAATAGCGACCCCATTGGATTATAATTAAATTAATGGGCTACAAATATATTAATATTATATAGGTTTTTGAAGCCTATATATATTAGTATTCTGTTCAGAAACTCACACAATTTCATTCATAAAAATCGAGATTAACGTGAGGGACAGAGAGAGTTATAAATTTATTTTCTTCAGATCTCTGACCACCCAGAGGGAGAAAAAGGCCGGGACACAGATCAGAAGATCTGACACAGGAGCAACAATCGGAGCCGCGACAACACACCAGGAGGAAGGTAGCCTTACTGTAAACCCTATTAATCCTTCAATTGGTATCAGAGCCTGGTTTAGGCTCTGATTGTTGCATAATTAGGTTTTATTTCGTCGTTATCGGGCTATTTCGTGTTTGGGGCGGCCTGCGAGCCATTGTTTTGACCCCGTTGTAACGTTTTTCTCGTGAGAAAATCCACGAGTAGTTGATAGGATCAATGTGCTATGTGATTGTACTGTTTGTTGTACTGTAATTGGTCCGATTGGCACGAAAATCGAGGCGCGACGGAGCGGAAGGGCGAAAACTTAGTTTCTGGCAGAACACGGGCGCCGACTTACGACAGTGCGTGATGGCGCGTGCTACAGTATCCTTCCGATCCGTTCGGATAGGTTTGTTCGTCTTCGCGTTAGCTTCGTCTGGATAGGTCGCACGACCCATTCCGATTTCTGGTTTGTCCGGAATAGCGTCGGAAAGGAAAAGTGGTCGTGCTGTCCAGAAATTCCCAAATTGGCCAGGAAACCCTAGTTTTCTAGGGTTCCGCCGCATTTTGCGGCGGCGATTCCTGGCGGTTCCGGGGTCGGATTTCCGATAGGCTTGGACCTATGGAATCCTCGTCTTACGAGCTTCGCGTTGATAGGTTGTATGGGATCATCCGATCCCGGATGCGACTTGGAATTGACGTCCGAAGTTCGTTGCTCGTTATGAATTCGTTCCGGCGAATCGTTTGAAATTCGGGAAATTGAGGAACTAATCTCGGCCGGAATCCGTTACCCGGTGGTCGTGAGTGTTCCAATTACGTTTTCCCTCTTTCAATTGATCGAATCGCGGCTCGGAAAGTGAGAATTCGGGCGCGAAAGCGGCGGCGGCGGAGGCGCGATTCATCGCGCAGAACCCGTCGCGATGGTGGAAATCACCGGCCGTTTGCACGGCCCGGACGCCTGGACGACGTCGAGGAAGCCGAGTGGGAGCGATTGGTAGGCGTGAGGCTGCGGGAGGTGGCCGGACGAGGCGGCGGGAGCGGCGGTGGCCGCGCGCAGGCAAGACGCGCAACCGCGCGCTCCCGAGCCGTTTCCGGCGACGCCATTGGCCGCGAAGGGGCGGCTAAGCCGCGGATGACTCCCTCTCGTGGACAGCGGGCTGCGCGCGTCGTCAAACGGGGCGACGACGGCGGTTTCTTGATGAAGAAGACGAGGCGACGTGGCGCGCCACGTCGGCCGTTCTTGACCGAGCTTCCACGTGTGCGCCACGTGGTAGACCCCTGATGGCGTGGCGATACAGTTTTCGGTGCAGTTTTCGATGCAGTTTTCAAATTCGAAGATTTTAAATATCAAAGAGCTGTATTTTGTTCGGGCTTTGTAATAGATAGATTTTATTTTTATCTGTGTTTTTAAGCCCGATAACGATTTTATATTTCCTATTTGCGTATTTATTTTTAATTATGCTTTAGCATGCAATTATATGATTAATTGCGCTTAGAAAAGCATGTAAATAGGATTTATGTCTTTATTAAAGCATGTTTTATTTTTCGCGAGCACGTTTTATTATGTGCGTTTAGAAATTGCATGCTTTAGGAATTATGTGTGATTGCATGATTCGTTACAAACCTTTTGAACAAAAAGACTAAGCAACTTTAAAATTAAATGTTTAATTAGATTCCATTAATTTGGATATTAAACACTTAATCGGACCTCCATTAATTGGACTCTACACGAAAGTAGTAAGATTATGTAAGTAAACGTCCACTGCGTGGCTTGCTTGCATTTTTGAGCTACCGAGTTTTGTGAGATGAGTTTTCCAAAATAATATTTGATTATTATTGAGTAGTGGGAGCGAAGCCGTAAACGTCCACTGCGTGGCTTGAGTGCCTAGTAAACACGAGTACTCTAGAAGATAATAATTAAATAGGATGGCTAATTAGATCAAATTGAATGCGGCATGGTTCGAGTAAGTATGTCAATTTCAAGGATTTGATTCTATTTGGTCAAATTAATGGTCAATGCTTAGATGTCACCGCAGGTACAATTCACTTCCCTCGAAGTCCCTTCCCGCGTTTTAATAGTGACATGGTCCAGAATATCGAACTATTAATTTCATTCGTCTTAAGAACCTTGACGTGGATTGGAATTAAAGAGCTAGGTAAATAGCTTGGTTTAGGGTTACGCTAGTAAACGTCCACCTGCGTGGCTTGCTAGTGGAATTCCTAGAGCGGTTCGAGGTTTTTAACATCATTGGTTTTTCAAAAGGTTACAATGATTGTTAATTACGAATTATGTGCAAATATTAATTTTATACATGCTTTTAATTTATATTTTTTCGAATATGTCTGTTCGAAAAACTTTAATTTCGAGTTCCTAAACAGTCTCACCAACCAAACCCTAAAGGGTTTACAATTTTAAATAATTTTACAAAGTGGAAGAGATATCTTACCTTCCCAATAAATGCTCTGCAAAGGTTCTATAAGAACTTCTTTTTTAGGACCGCTATGTCTAAGAATGAGTTTACTTTGAGTATGTTACTCAAATCTTTGGTAGCGGTCAAAGAGGTTATAGAAAAGGGCAAGAGTGCTCAAGTCTTGAATATCCCTAGTAGTTCAAGGAATCCTCTGAAATGCGGAAACCGGAAAAAGAACGAGAAAGGGTGGACATTTCTAGAAGAGCGATGGGAGTAAGAAGACGGTCCTTACCGGCGACATGCAAATGTCAAAGGAGAAAGGAAGGTTCTTCAAGAATGGTAAGAAAGGACACTTTGGAAGAATTATAATCCGGATGTCAAGGCAAAACAGAAAGAGACGCGAGTCGCTCTTGTAATCGAAACTGCTACGGTTTCCTCTTCTACCCACGAATGGGTAGTGGATTCGGGGCAACCGATCATGTTTGTTACACCTTGCAAGGTTTCTTGCAGAAAAGGCAATTGAGCGATGGCGAGGTGGTAGTCTCAATGGGCAATGGATCGAGAGTTCCTGCAATTGCCATTGGAGATCTACATCTATCTTTTGATAGTTCCGTTTTTAGTACTTAAAGATGTTTTATATGTGCATGAGTTTAGGCGAAACATAATTTCTGTTTCAAAACTCTATAAAATGGATGGTTATAAATCAAGTTTTGATAGTGAAGTTTCTATCATGAAAGACGATGATTTCATCTGTGGTGGGCTATTAAACGGATCTTTATATACTATTACTTGTAATCCGCGTAGTTCTGTTAATATTGCTTCCTCATCATCAAATCCTAAGAAGAGGAAAGAGTCTTCTAAGGTAAACCAAACTTATCTATGGCACTTAATCTTGGGTCACATCAATCTTAACAGGACTCAGAGGTTGGTGGAATATGGATCAGTGGAGTCTCTCCAAGAATGAACCGTTTCCAACTTGTGAAACCTGTTTGGAAGGAAAGATGATGACTAGGCCTTTTAAGGCAAAGGGTTATAGAGCCACAGAAGTATTAAGTTTGATACATTCTGACTTGTGTGGGCCTATGTCTACACAAGCTCGTGGAGGGTATGAGTACTTCGTCACATTTACTGACGATTACTCGAGGTATGGATATGTTTACCTTCTTCACCACAAGTCGGATTGCTTTGAAACCTTTAAGGAATTCAAGGCAGAAGTGGAGAGGAAGTTAGGTAAAGAAATCAAAACACTACGATCTAATCGTGGTGGGGAATACTGTCCAACGAGTTCAAGGACTACTTGACGAATGTGGGATTACATCCCGTACCGACAAGACCGGCACGCCTCGGCGGAATGGTGTGTTAGAGAGAAGGAACCGAAGTCTCTTAGAGATGGTTCGGTCGATGATGAGTTATGCAACTTTGCTAGTTTTCTTTTGGGGATATGCCCTAGAGACGCAACATACTTGCTGAATCGTGTGTCTTCCAAGTCGGTACAAAAGATCCCTTTCGAGTTGTGGAGCGGGCACAAACCCGGTATGCACCACTTAAGGATTTGGGGTTATCCCCGCTTATAGGCGGGCCGACAAATTGGAATCACGTTCGAAGTGATGTTGTTCATAGGGCATCCTAAGGAAACGAAAGGTGGATACTTTTATGATCCTAAAGAAGCGAAGATCGTTGTTAGCCCAAACGCTCGGTTCTTAGAAGAGGATTACATTAGTAACCAAAAATCTCGAGTCGACATCATCCTTGAGGAATTACAAGGTGGTCGGGTTCCACTTGAACGGCCCGGTTGTGCAAGATAGTACTCCACGAGTAATCGCACAATCTGTTAACACACTCCCGACACTCGTTCGACGTAGTGGGAGGGTGATATTTACACCTGATCGGTATATGTTCACTATGGAGACGTTTAATTATCTCATGGCAGATGAACAAGATACAGTGGATCCCTGGACTTACAACGAAGCAGTGGGAGATGTAGATGCACCATGGACTCAGAATTTGAGTCCATAACTGATATGGATGTATACGAGATCACTGAACTACCTAAGGGCTTCAATGCTATTGGTAGTAAGTGGGTATACAAGAGAAAGAGAGAGCACCGAATGAAGAGATCATGGCGTTTAAGGCCAGACTAGTGGCGAAGGGTTTTACCCAGAAAGAAGGTATCGATTATGAAGAGACCTTCTCGCCTATAGCAATGATCAAGTCCATTCGGATTCTCCTTGCCATATCAGCTCACATGAAACTAGAGATCTGACAAATGTATGTCAAAACCGCTTTCCTAAACGGTCACCTTGAAAAAGGTAGGGACATCTACATGAAGCAGCCAGATGGTTATGTGAATGAGGGCGAAGAGCATCTAGTTTGGAAGCTTAAGAAGTCTATTCATGGACTTAAGCAAGATTTCCGGTTATGGTACCAGCGTTTTCGACGAGGTAGTCAAATCCTATGGATTTGTATCCTGTCCTAACGAGGTGTGTGTAACGTATTTGTGTTAACGGATTAGTGGTGTTTCTTGCATTTTATGTAGATGACATCCTTCTCATTAGCAATAATGTTGAAGTGTTATCAGACGTAAAGACGTGGTTATCCGAGCAGTTTCAAATGAAGGACTTAGGCGAAGCTGCTTACATCCTTGGGATCAAGGTTATTCGAGATCGCCAGAAAAAGGATGTTAAGCTTGTCACAAGTGTCCTACATTGACACTGTTATTGCTCGTTTTAGCATGCAAAAGCCAAGAGAGGTTTAGTACCTTTCAGACATGGCATTTTTCTATCCAAGAATCAGTGCCCTGAAAACGCCTGAAGAGATAGAAAATATGAGGCAAGTACCATATGCTTCCTGCCGGTAGCCTCATGTATGCGATGCTTTGTACAAGAGCAGATATCTCATATGCCGTAGGCATGGTCTCAAGATATCGGTCCTAACCACGGAAAGGAATACTTGGATCTGCGGTCAAGTATATTCTCAAGTACCTTAAACGGACTAGAGATTATATGCTTGTTTACCGGTCAGACGATGCCTAGTGTCTTTGGGTTATACGGAATCGGATTTCTAGGGCGACGAGAGACGAGTAGAAGTCTACCTCGGGTTATGTGTTTACCTTGGGAGGTGGAGCCATTTCATGGAGGAGTGCAAAGCGAAAATGCATTGCGGGACTCAACCATGGAAGCAGAGTATGTGGCCGCTTCGTAAGCTTCGAAAGAGGCGAGTTTGGCTCAAGAATTTTCTCCAAGATCTTTATATTGTTCGAGAATTTGCCTAAGGCGATCACGATTTATTGTGATAATGCGGGTGCAATGACAAATTCTAAGGAACCTAGATCTCACAAGGCGTCTAAACACATAGACAGGGAAGTACCATATTATACGAGTATTCGTAAATCGAGGTGACACGGTGATTGACAAAATTGGGCCCGAAGTCAACCTAGCTAATCCTTTCACGAAGAGCTTACCACTCCCGGCTTACGAGAAGCATGTTCGTGGCTTTGGGATGGTAGAGATGCCCCACTTAGGACTACGAAACTTTTGTATAAGTGGGAGAAGATGTCGTGATAGATAGGATAGATAACGAGGGTACTAGTTTGTACCTAGAACCGACACATTGTATACTAAAAGTTTGCTTTAGTATAAGTGGGAGAATTGTTGGGATTTTGTATACTTGGAAGCACTTTTATGCTTGTATACAATGTGTTTTTGTCCTTACCACTGTTTTATTCTCCTATCTGATAAATATGTATATTTGCACATGTTATCCTTTATCTTGTATAAAAGTTAGATTTGTGTGGTGTGTCGGGTATCACAGAAGACAACACAAATTGGTTGAACTAACAAGATATAAACAGTTAAACACAGTGAGACAACTTAAGGATGAAGTTGTCGGTTTAAGCTACGATTTAGATAAGAAGTGGCTTGTCTTAGTTTGCTTGTCTTTTCCGGTACACTTAAGGTGGTGTATTGACGGATCACGGTGAGATGTGTTTTCCTAACTGACATTAGTGGAAAACCAAGATCTCGGTGACTTAGCTAGTCTTAAGCTTGGTAAGACTTCATCGAGTGCATTTGGCTATCTATCACTTTGACCTACTATGGTGAACGTCCAATGAGCGACCGGATCTACGTATCTTGGGTGTTAGTAGTCATTTGTGGCTCAGGCTGGTTGTCTGTATCTTGTAGCCGTATCCCAGGAATGGGTTGATAATATCCCCTGAGGAACTCGAAAGGATTAGCACACTAAACCCGGCCGGTTGATTAAGTTCAGGTGTGTTAATAAGGTCGAGTGGTACTACTCGAGAATACAAGATGTTAATTAATTTAAGCGATCGGTAAGCTTAATTAATTAACGGATATTTCTATCTTAAATACGGAGATAGATTAAGTCTAAAATACAAGCCCTTGCTCAAATTGGGATAAAGGGGTAAGTCAGCACGGATTCTCTAGTGGAATGAATCTGTGTTAATTAATTAATTTTGCTCGGGGTGAGCATGGATAATTAATTAATTGGAGACCCAGCTTTTATTTCTTGTATTGGATCCCCGATCCGGCCCAATTAGTTGCCTAGTAATTTATTATCTCTCGAATTCATTATTAATGGATTAATGTATTTTACATTATTTAATAATGTTATTTATCCGGAATTAATTGGCTGGGCCAATTAATTGATAAATATTAGTAGCCCAATAAATTAATTAATTATATTATGGGCTGATTTAATAGAAGCCCATTGGATTATAATTAAATTAATGGGCTACAAATATATTAATATTATATAGGTTTTTGAAGCCTATATATATTAGTATTCTGTTCAGAAACTCACACAATTTCATTCATAAAAATCGAGATTAACGTGAGGGACAGAGAGAGTTATAAATTTATTTTCTTCAGATCTCTGACCACCCAGAGGGAGAAAAAGGCCGGGACACAGATCAGAAGATCTGACACAGGAGCAACAATCGGAGCCGCGACAACACACCAGGAGGAAGGTAGCCTTACTGTAAACCCTATTAATCCTTCATCGGGTATCACAGAAGACAACACCGATTGGTTGAATTGACAAGATATAAACAATTATCACAGCTGAGACAACTTAAGGATAAGTTATTGGTTTAAGCTGCAGTTTAGATAAGAAGTGACTTGTCTTAGCTGCTTGTCTTTACTGGTACACTTAAGATGGTGTATTGGCGGATCACAGTGAGATGTGTTTTCCTAACTGACCTTAGCGGAAAACCAAGATCTCGGTGACTTTGCTGGTCTTAAGCTTGGTAAGACTTCAGCTGAGTGCATTTGTCTATCTATCACTTTGACCTACTATGGTGAACGTCATCGCGACCGGATCTACGTATCTTGGGTGTTAGTAGTTATTTGTGGCTCAGGCTGGTTGTCTGTATCTTGCATCCGTAACCTAGTAAAATGGGTTGATAATATCCCCTAAGGAACTCGAAAGGATTAGCACACTAAACCCGCCCGGTTGATTAAGTTCAGGTGTGTTAATAAGGTCGAGTGATACTACTCAGGAATATAAGATGTTAATTAATTTAAGCTGTCAGTGAGCTTAATTAATTAACGGATATTTCTATCTTAAATACGGATATCGATTAAGTTTAAAATACAAGCCCTTGCTCAAATTGGGATAAAGGGGTAAGTCAGCACGAATTCTCTAGTGGAATGAATCTGTGTTTATTAATTAATTTTGCTCTGGGCTGAGCATGGATAATTAATTAATTTGAGGCTCAGCTTTATTTCTTGTATTGGATCCCTGATCTGGCCCAATTAGTTGCCTAGTTATTTATTGTCTCTCAGAAATCATTAATAATGGATTAATGTATTTTTACATTATTTAATAATGTTATTTATCTGGAATTAATTGGTTGGGCCAATTAATGGATAAATATTAGTAGCCCAGTAAATTAATTAATTATATTATGGGCTGGTTATGTGGAAGCCCATTAGAAATATAATTAAATTAATGAGTTACAAATATATTAATATTATATTTGCTTTTGAAGCCTATATATATCAGTATTCTGTTCAGAAGTAGATTACACACATATACACATAATTACACATGCATACCGTGAGTGAGGGAGAGACAAAAAATTTATTTTCTTCAGTTCTCTGACCACCCAGAGGAAGAAAAAGGTCGGGATACAGATCAGAAGGTCTGACACAGGAGCAACAATCAAAGCCGCCACAACACACCAGGAGGAAGGTAGCGTTCCTAACCTAAATTTTTCCTGCAATTGGTATCAGAGCCTGGTTTAGGCTCTGATTGTTGCTGTTAGATGTATGATTAGGTTTTATTTCCGTCGTTATTGGATTTAATTTTCGTGTTTGGGGCGGCCTGCGAGCTACTGTTTTGACCCCGTTTCTCGTGAGAAAATCCACGAGTAGTTGATAGGGCCAATGTGTTACGTGATCATACTGCTTTTGTACTGTATTTTGGTCCGGATGCACGAAAATCGAGGCGCGACGGCGCGGAAGGATGGAAAAAGGTGAAATCTTGTTTCTGGAAAATCACGACCGCCAGCTTGTGGAGGCACGTGGGGGAGCCTGCCGCATTATTTTTCCGATCCGTTTGGATAGGTTTGTTCATCTTCTCATTAGCTTCGTTTGGATAGGCCGCACGACCCATTCCGATTTATGGTTTGTCCAGAATAGCGTCGGAAAGGAGAAGTGGTCGTGTTGTCCAGAAAAGCCCCAATTTGGACGAAAACCGTAGTTTTCTAGGGTTCCGCCGTATTTTGCGGCGGTGATTCCCGGCGGGTCCGGCGTCAGATTGACAATCAGCTTGGACCTATGGAATCCTCATCTTACGAGCTTTACGTCGATAGGTCGTAAGAGATCATCCAATCCCGGATGCGATCGGAATTGACATGTGAAGTTGGTTGCTCATTATGAATTTGTTCCGGCGAATCATTTGAAAATCGGGAAATTGAGGAACTAATCTCGGCCGAAATCCATTACACGGTGGTCGTGAGTGTTCCAATTACGTTTCCCCTCTTTCAATTGATCGAATCGCGGCTCGGAGAGTACGAATTTGAGCGGCGAAGCTCGCCGGCGGCGAGATGCGAAATTCGCTTGATTCCCGGCGTGGCGGCGACAATTGTCACCGGATTTAGGCCACCCGACGTGTGGGTGATATCTAGGGGCTACGAGCGACGACGAAGATGGCGGCGCCGCGCCGTGGAGGGCGCGGCGCCCGCGCGTGTCTGTCGGGAACCGCCGCGCGGCAGCGCGATTTCGGCTTCTTGTAGCGGCACGACGAGCGGTGTGGGGCGACCAAAAGGTCGCGATGCGGCCGGCAAGAGAGGCAAAGCAACGGGACGGGGCGGCGCGGCGGCCCGCGTCCGCGGCGGCAGAAGCACCGTGCGCGCAGCGCAGATCTGCGCGCCGCCGCGGCGGCGTGTCTCGGCGCGGGCGGCCCGGTTCCCGGCTCGCCATCACCCGACGCGTCCATGGATGCTTGGAGACCGGTAGAGAACCGGCCCGGAACATCGGCGGCGGCGGTGGCAATTTTGTGAAGAAGATGATGACGCGTGGCGGCGACGTGGTGCACCACGTCGGCCACTAGCTGCCAACGTGTGCCGCCACGTGCAGACCCCCTGATGACGTGGCAGTACAATTTTCGAAGTAGTTTTCGACGCAGTTTCCAGATTCAAAGATTTTGAAGATCGAAGAGCTGTATTTTGATCGGGCTATGTAATAGTTAGGAATTACGTGTTTTAAAGCCCGATAACGATGTTTTAAAATTCATATTTGCGCATTTATTTATTATTATGCTTTAGCATGCGATTATGTGATTAATTGCGTTTAGAAAGGCATGTAAATAGGATTTATGTCGTTATTAAAGCATGTTTTAATTTTTGCGAGCACGTTTTATTATGTGCGTTTAGAAATTGCATGCTTTAGGAATTATGTGGATATGCATGATTTGTTACAAACCTTTTGATTAAAAAGACTAAGCAACATTAAATTAAATGTTTAATTAGATTCTATTTGGATATTAAACACTTAATTGGACCTCCATTAATTGGACTCTACACAAAAGTAGTAAGATTATGTGAGTAAACGTCCACCTGTGTGGCTTGTTTGCATCTTTGAGCTACAAGTTTTGTGAGATGAGTTTTCCAAAAACAATATTTGATTATTATTGAGTAGTGGGAGCGAAGCCGTAAACGTCCACCTGCGTGGCTTGCGTGCCTAGTAAACACGAGTATTCTAGAAGATAATAATTAAACAGGATGGCTAATTAGATCAAATTGAATGCGGCATGGTTCGAGTAAGTATGTCAATTTCGAGAATTTGATTATATTTTGGTCAAATTAATGGTCAATGCTTAGATGTCACCGCATGTACAATTCACTTCTCTCGAAGTCTCTTCCCGCGTTTTAATAGTGACATGGTCCAGTATATTGAACTATTAATTCCATTCGTCTTAAGAACCTAGACGTGGATTGGAATTAAAGAGCTAGGTAAATAGCTTGGTTTAGGGTTACACTAGTAAACGTCCACCTGCGTGGCTTGCTAGTGGAATTCCTAGAGCCGTTCGAGGTTTTTAATATCATTGTTTTTACAAAAGGTTACAATGATTATTAATTATGAATTATGTGCAAATATTAATTTCATACATGTTTTTAAAATTATATTTTTCAGATATGTCAGTTCGAATATTTTATTTTTCGAGTTCCTAAACAGTTTCACCAACCAAACCCTAACGGGTTTATCAATTTTAAATAATTTTATAGAGTGGAAGAGATATCTTACCTCTCCTAATAAAAGCTCTGCAAAGGTCCTATAAGAACTTCTGTTTTAGGACCGCTATGTCTAAGAACGAGTTTACTATGAGTATATTACTCAAATCTTTGGTAGCGGTCAAAGAAGTTATAGGAAAGGGCAAGAGTGCTCAAGTCTTGAATATCCCTAGTAGTTCAAGGAATCCTCCGAAAGGCGGAAACCAGAAAAAGAGCAGAAAGGGTGGTCAATTCAAGAAGAGCAAGTAGGAGTAAGAATACGGTCCTTATCGGCAGCATGCGAATGCCAAAGAAGAAAGGAAGGTTCTTCAATTATGGTATGAAAGGACACTGGAAGAGTTATTATCTAGATGTCAAGGCAAAACAGAAAGACACGCGAGTCGCTCTTGTAACTGAAACTGTTCTGGTTTCCTCTTCTACCCATGAATGGGTAGTGGATTCGGGGGCAACTGATCATGTTTGTTACACCTTGCAAGGTTTCTTGCTGAAAAGGCAATTGAGCAATAGCAAGGTGGTAGTCTCAATGGGCAATGGATCGAAAGTTCCTGCAATTGCCATTGGAGATTTACATCTATCTTTTGATAGTTCTGTTGTAGTACTTAAAGATGTTTAATATGTGCCTGAGTTTAGGCGAAACATTATTTAAGTTTCAAAACTCTGCATTATGGATGGTTAAAAATCAAATTTTGATAGTGAAGTTTCTATCATGAAAGACGATGATTTTATCTGTGGTGGACCATTAAACGGATCTTTATATACTATTACTTGTAAACCGCGTAGTTCTGTTAACATTGCTTCCTCATCATCAAATCCTAAGAAGAGGAAAGAGTCTTCTAAGGTAAACCAAACTTATCTGTGGCAGTTAAGACTAGGTCACATCAATCTGAACAGGACTTAGAGGTTGGTGGAATATGGATCATTGGAGTCTCTCCAAGATTGAACCATTTCAAACTTGTGAAACCTGTTTGGGAGGAAAGATGATGACTAAGCCTTTCAAGGCAAAGGGTTATAAAGCCACAGAAGTATTAAGTTTGATACATTATGACTTGTGTGGACCTATGTCTACACAAGCTCGTGGAGGGTATGAGTACTTCGTCACATTTACTGACGATTACTCGAGGTATGGATATGTTTACCTTCTTCGCCACAAGTTGGATTGCTTTGAAACCTTTAAGGAATTCAAGGCAGAAGTGGAGAAGAAGCTAGGTAAAGAAATCAAAACACTACGATCTGATCGTGGTAGGGAATACCTATCCAACGAGTTCAAGGACTACTTGACAGAATGTGGGATTACATCCCGTACCGGCAAAGACGGGCACGCCTCGCGAGAATGGTGTGTTAGAAAGAAGGAACCGAAGTCTCTTAGAGATTGTTCAGTTGATGATGAGTTATGCAACTTTGCCAGTTTCCTTTTGGGGATATGCCCTAGAGACTGCAGCATACTTGCTGAATCGTGTGCCTTCCAAGTCAGTACAAAAGATCCCTTTCGAGTTCTGGAGCGGGCACAAACCCAGTATGCACCACTTAAGGATTTGGGGTTATCCTGCTTATGTGCTGAATAGGCAGGCCGACAAATTGGAATCACGTTCAGAAGTGATGTTGTTCATAGGGCATCCAAAGGAAACGAAGGGTGGATACTTTTATGATCCTAAAGAACAGAAGATCGTTGTTAGCCCTTACGCTCGGTTCTTAGAAGAGGATTACATTAGTAACCATAAATCTCGAGTCGACATCATCCTTGAGGAATTACAAGGTGGTCGAGTTCCACTTGAACGGCCCGGTTGTGCCAAAAACAAGTACTCCACGAGTAACTGCACAATCTGTTAACAGAACTCCTGACACTGTTCGACGTAGTGGGAGGGTGATATTTACACCTAATCGGTATATGTTCACTGGGTAGACGTTTGATCATCTCCCGACAGATGAACAAGATACCGTGGATCCCTGGACTTACAACGAAGCAGTGGGAGATATAGATGCAGATTCCTAGAGAATCGTCATGGACTCAGAATTTAACTCCATAATTTATATGGATGTATACGAGATCACTAAACTACCTGAGGGCTGCAAGGCTATTGTAGTAAGTGGGTATACAAGAGAAAGAGAGAGAGCACCGAATGGAGAGATCATGGCGTTTAAGGCCAGGCTAGTGGCGAAGGGTTTTACCCAGAATGGAGGTATCGATTACGAAGAGACCTTCTCGCCTGTAGAAATGATCAAGTCCATTCGGATTCTCCTTGCCTTATCAGCTCACATGAAACTAGAGATCTGACAAATATATGTCAAAACTTCATTCCTAAACGGTCACCTTGAAAAAGGTAGGGACATCTACATGAAACAGCCAGATGGTTATGTGAAGAAGGGCGAAGAGCATCTAGTTTGAAAGCTTAAGAAGTATATTCATGGACTTAAGCAAGCTTTCCGGTTATGGCACCAGCGTTTTCAACGAGGTAGTCAAATCCTATGGATTTGTATCCTATCCTAATGAGATGTGTGTAACGTATTTGTGTTAACGGATCAGTGGTGTTTCTTGCATTTTACGTAGATGACATCCTTCTCTTTGGCAACAATGTTGAAGTGTTATGAGACGTAAAGACGTGGTTATCCAAGCAGTTTCAAATAAAGGACTTAGGTGAAGCTGCTTACACCTTTGGGATCAAGGTTATCCGAGATCGCCAGAAAAGGATGTTAAGCTTGTCACAAGTGTCCTACATTGACACTGTTATTGCTCGTTTTAGCATGCAAAAAGCCAAGAGAGGTTTAGTACCTTTTAGACATGGCATTTTTCTATCCAAGAATCAGTGCCCTAAAAACGCCTGAAGAGATAGAAAGTATGAGGCTAGTACCATATGCTTCCGCTGTCGGTAGCCTCATGTATGCGATGCTTTGTACGAAAGCAGATATCTCATATGCTGTAGGCATGGTCTCAAGATATCGGCCTAACCACGGAAAGGAACACTGGACTGCGATCAAGCATATTCTCAAGTACCTTAAACGGACTAGAGATTATAGGCTTGTTTACCAGTCAGACAGTCTAGTGTCTTTGGGTTATACAAGAATCGGATTTCCAGGCTGACAGAGATGAGAAAAAGTCAACCTCGGGTTATGTGTTTACCTTGGGAGGTGGAGCCATTTCATGGAGGAGTGCAAAGCAGAAATGCATTGCAGACTCAACCATGGAAGCAGAGTATGTGGCTGCTTCACAAGCTTCGAAAGAGGCAGTGTGGCTCAAGAATTTCCTCCTGGATCTTGATATTGTTCTGAATTTGCCTAAGGCGATGACGATTTATTGTGATCATGCGGGTGCAGTGACAAATTCTAAGGAACCTAGATCTCACAAAGCGTCTAAACACATAGACAGAAAGTACCACATTATACGAGTATTCGTAAATCGAGGTGACGTGGTGATTGACAAAATTGGAACTGAAATCAACCTAGCTAATTCTTTCACGAAAGGCTTACCACTCCCGGCTTACGAGACGCATGTTCGTGGCTTAGGGATGGTAGAGATGCCCCCCACTTAGGACTACAGAAACTTTTGTACTAGTGGGAGAAGATGTAGTGATAGATAGGATAGATAGCTAAGATATAGCTGGGTACTAGTTTGTACCTAGATAGCTGAGATATAGTTGAGTACTAGTTTGTACCTAGAACTGACACATTGTATACTAAAAGTTTACTTTAGTATAAGTGGGAGAATTGTTGGGATTTTGTATACTGGAAGCACTTTTTATGCTTGTATACAATGTGTTTTTGTCCTTACCACTGTTTTATTCTCCTATCTGATAAATATGTATATTTGCACATGTTATCCTCTATCTTGTATAAAAGTTAGATTTGTGTGGTGTGTCAGAAGACAACACAAAATAGTTGAACTGACAAGATATAAACAGTTATCACAGCTGAGACAACTTAAGGATAAGTTGTCGGTTTAAGCTGCAGTTTAGATAAGAAGTGACTTGTCTTAGCTGCTTGTCTTTACTGGTACACTTAAGATGGTGTATTGGCGGATCACATTGAGATGTGTTTTCCTAACTGACCTTAGTGGAAAACCAAGATCTCGGTGACTTAGCTGGTCTTAAGCTTGGTAAGACTTCAGCTGATTGCATTTGGTTATCTATCACTTTGACCTACTATGGTGAACGTCATCGCGACCGGATCTACGTATCTTGGGTGTTAGTAGTTATTTGTGGCTCAGGCTGGTTGTCTGTATCTTGCATCCGTATCCGAGTAAAATGGGTTGATAATATCTCCTGAGGAACTCGAAAGGATTAGCACACTAAACCCGCCCGGTTGATTAAGTTCAGGTGTGTTAATAAGGTCGAGTGGTACTACTTAGGATTATAAGATGTTAATTAATTTAAGCTGTCAGTGAGCTTAATTAATTAACAGATATTTCTATCTTAAATACGGAGATCGATTAAGTCTAAAATACAAGCCCTTGCTCAAATTGGGATAAAGGGGTAAGTCAGCACGGATTCTCTAGTGGAATGAATCTGTGTTAATTAATTAATTTTGCTCTGGGCTGAGCATGGATAATTAATTAATTGGAGGCCCATCTTTATTTCTTGTATTGGATCCCTGATCTGGCCCAATTAGTTGCCTAGTAATTTATTGTCTCTCAGAATTCATTATTAATGATTTAATGTATTTTTACATTATTTAATAATGTTATTTATCTGGAATTAATTGGCTGGGCTAATTAATTGATAAATATTAGTAGCTCCAAAAATTAATTAATTACATTATGGGCAATGTTATGTGGAAGCCCATTAGAAATATAATTAAATTAATGGGTTACAAATATATTAATATTATATTAGCTTTTGAAGCCTATATATATTAGTATTCTGTTCAGAAACAGATTACACACATATACACATAATTACACACACATACCGTGAGTAAGGGAGAGACAAAAAAATTATTTTCTTCAGTTCTCTGACCACCCAGAGGAAGAAAAAGGCCGGGATACAGATCAGAAGGTCTAACACAGGAGCATCAATCAAAGCCGCGACAACACACCAGGAGGAAGGTAGCGTTCCTAACCTAAATTATTCCTGCAAATACCACATGAGGGATTTCTTCCATGTGAAGGGTCTGGTAGTTAAAGACCCTAGAAGCTTTGCTGATCCTAGAGTATCATAAGAAAACTCTTTAGTCTGACTTGCTATCTAAGACCTTTAATTGATCATTTCCATTATTGTAAATAAAGCAAGAACAACAAAAGATATGGAAATGAGATATAAAATGTATTCTCCCTTTCCATAATTCATAAGGTGTCTTCATGTGAAGCTTTGTCAGTAGTGAGCGGTTCTGAGTATAGCAAGTTGTGTCAGTAGCTTCTGCCCATAACTTAGATGGTAATGCCGAGGAGTGTCTTTGCTGCTTCTTTAAGTGTTATGTTTTTCGTTTAGCAAGTCCATTTTTGTTGAGACGTACGTGCAGGGGACGTCTCATGCTTGATTCTTTCACTATAGTTGTACTCCTTTACCATTGAATTAAGAAATTATGTGCCTCTGTTTGAGCGAATTCTCTAAATCTTGATGCCCTTTTCTACACCGAGATTCTTCATGAGTTTTGGCAGCTCAGTTGTGACATCTGATTTGTTGGCGATGAATATTACCCATGTATATCTTGAGAAATCATCTATAACCACAAGGGAATGTTTCTTGCTTCTAATGGTCACTAGAGAGACTGGCTCTAATAAGTCCATGTGAAGTAGAAGGTCACAGAATAGGAGGATTGCTAGACTTTGTTTGCTTTCCCTGTAGACATGTTTCACAGTGTTTGTGTTTGCTGAACACCTCATTGGGCAGTCCACTGACTCTAGAGTTCTTTGCTAGCTTGTTCATTGCTTTAAATTTAAGGTGACTGAGTCTTCTATGCCACAACCATCCCGTCGTATCTTGGATTTAGTCTTTACAAGTAGACAAGCCTCAGGTTCAATGATATTCCATTCAGCAACATATATATTCTTCTTCCGCAACCTTGATAACATTATTTTCCCTTGATAACATTATTTTCCCTATAGATTTATCTAATATATCACAAGAACCAACATCAAACGTAATTGTATTATAGTTATCATATAATTGACTAATAGAAAGAATATTATGTTGAAATCCTTCAACATATGATACTCTTGGAACTGTGGCTATTCCAATGTTAAGTATTCTGTATCGCCTTGTGTAGCCTTATGAATTGTCACCAAACTCAATTTTGGGTCCTTCCTTTAGGATATAGTTGGTCAGCATATTTTTTTGGTATGTCATATATCTCGCGCGTCCACTATCCACATACCAAGGGTCCTTTGCACCTGCAAAACAAAAATATATTTAGGTACCCTTTATTTTCAGGTTGGGTCCTTTGATGTTAATCATTTTTGGAACCCAAATGTGTCTGACAACCCTGGTGGTTTCAGCTATCTTCTTTACTGTGCTATCTACGTATCTCACTGTTGAGCTGGGAGATATTGACTTCTTAGCTTCCTGTAGTTTTAGGAGTTCTGCTGATTGTGGACTCTTAATAATATGATCTATACTAAGCTAGATGTGTCAACTCTGATTGTCCACACTGTTCAACTCATCTGAGTTTCTCTATTCCCCCTTGACTAAGCCGGGGAGTTATGGGGCTTGAACTTCTTGCTTTGAGCTGATAGCTGGGTTGAGGTGCCCTTGAACAAACCTATCAGTTAGCTTGTCTAAGCTTCCATGAGCTGATGTTGATGCTTCTTGTGAATATCCAAGTCTTTCTTTGGTGAAGGTTGGCCTCTGAACTCTTAGCATCCCTTCACGCTTCCGAAGTACTACTCAGTTATTAGAGATCTATAAACCTCGTTACTCTTCCTGAGTGTCTCATACTCTGCTTTTACTTCTAAGCGCTTCTGATTCAGAGTAGCAACCTCAGTGTCTTTCTCAGAAATGTCTTTAGTTAATACTGATATTTGATATTCTTGTTGTTGAGACTTGTTCATCAAAGATTCAATCTCCTCCTTTTGTCTGAAAATAAGTACTTCAGACTCAAAATAACTTGACTTTCTAGAGGAAGTCTCTAAATCTCTATTTTTAGGATTTCGAGTTCCTAAATTATTTTGTTCAACTGTGTTGAGAAGATCTTTGTATGCTAGAATCACATATAGGGGTTGTTCTGAAGATAAGCATGTGTCATGTGTGCGTGGTGAAGAGAAATTTAAATGTAAATAATAGTTTACCTCAAGCTCTTCTCCAGCCATTAGACACTTATCAGTTTCCTCAACTTCTATGGCAATGAATACCGCTTCATCGTCAGATGAATCCATGAATATATCCTCTTCAATAGAGCAGTCTGATATTCGAATTTATCTCCTCTAGCCCACCTCTCTGCTCTTTCTGTTGATGACAACATGGGGATTCCTACGGATAGTCTCCAGATTTCTTGTAGTTATAATACGATGAGCCTTGGTAGCAGTATTCTCGGTGTTCATGTAGTCAGATTGAGAGTTAGAATCATTTTTCTTGTTTGATGCATCATTCCTACCTTTTGAGCCTTTGGAAACTCTCTTTATTCATCTAACTATGTCCTTCTCTTTTTTATACTTCAAGGATAGCAGGGCATAGCGGTCAACAAGGTTTTCAGCAGTAGGACTTGACACTGTGCTTGTTGCTGAATGACTTGCTGAAGTCTTTAGAGTGCTGACTGATGCCTTAAAAGCATGGCCCACTAGTGTGTCAGCAATAGCCTGCAGAGTTCGTTGAGGAAGGTTATGCTCAAACTCTTCAACCTTAAGTTCTGGAAAGACATTTTCAAGAGAAAAAGAATTAAGATCAGAACGTCATAAAAGTAAGTAGAAAATGAACTCCAACCAGGTCTAGGTAACGCTATGAGTATCTTCATATTCATTTCTTTGTTGCTGGACGTCCTTCCTAGCTCGTTGATGGTGTTGATTAGATTTGTAAATCTGATGTTGAGATCTTCAATCTTTTCACCGTGCATCATGGTGAACGTTTCAAACATTTGTAGTTCCAGGTCTAGTTCATTGTCTTTTATCTGCTGAGTCCCCCAACTTAGTAGAGCTAGAGTATCCCAGAGCTCCTTCGCAGTTTTGAAATCCCGCACCCTTCAAAGGCAAGAATCACTAAGCGTAGTCAGTATAGCATTATGAGCTTCTCTGGTCAGAATCACTAAGCGTAGTCTGTAATAACATTTTCAGTATTCAGTCCCCCAACAAAGTTGTGCAGCTTCCTTTCTACCGGCATGAATGAGTCTTTGTGTTTTGGGATCTTCTTCCCTATGATAGTTCCTCTGCCTCCATCATCGGCATATTCGGCGATGTCGATTATGGGCAAAATGGGTCCGATCTCCAAAACATCTGCCATGCTGTAATGGAGAAACGACAAGTACATCTCTATTCCGACTCTCCACATGCCATAGTTCTCCACTGAGAACATCGGGACCATCCTTATACTTGACATATCAGTAAGAGTATAAGATGAATGAAGAAAGATGCAAAATGCTATGAAAACATTTTTCAAGATCTGTTCGAGTAGCCTATGTTGGTCGAGATACGAGCATTTAGGTGTGTGTGTGTGTGTGGGGGGGGGTGAATACACCTGAGTGCAGATTTCAACTCAAACGCGAAAGTCAGTATTGTTGGGAGATGATTCAGTAGCTCCACAAATTGTTGGAAGCTAACTCAGTAGCCTAGTGCTCAGAAGATTTGAAGATCCCAAAACCCTACTTTGACTGATGAACCATTCAGTAGTAATTGTTGTTTTGTATCTGAGAGTTTCAAACTCAGTAGACACTCTTCGATTTGGTTTAGGCACTCGCCGTTGCGCCTGGTTCTTCGAAACTATCGGCCTCGGTACCGAAGAAGAAGACTGCGTAGTCTTGGACTCGGCGGGAGCAAGATATGCGAAAGGAGTCGGTGGAACCGAACTCGGCGGGAGTAGTTCATCGAACTCGAGTTGATCTTCGGTAGAGCCGAACTCTGCCGGAGTATGCTACTGAACATAGATCAGACTCAGCAACGGCTAGACAATCTTCTGACTGTCAGGATATCTCACGAGTCAAATCAGAAGTGTCATACGAGGTATAGAGAAGTCAGCACGAGGTATAGAGAAGTCAGCTTCAGATCCACCTTGAAGTCTGTTTGTCTCACCTACTTTCTTCAACCTCGACCAATGACGAGCGGCCAGCTGTATACTTTCTGATTAAAGCTGCAAGTCAACAACTTTCCAGAAATGGAGGGAAATGACTCTGCCACCATACTTTGAAAGAGTCGTTAGCTACCTAAAAGAGAGAGACACATGGATCATCCTCTCCAACGGATCTATCCATGTCTCTGCTCTATAAATAGAGGGAAAATTTCAAATTGAAGCTCACCTAGAAAACGGAGAACACACGAGCATTCACGAGCAACTCAGAATCGACTTAAGCTTTCCGCAAGAACTTTATAGAGTAATCTCCAGCGAAAGGCAACATACTAGCTCAAAGGGAACCGAGCTGAATCAGATCATGAAGCCTCTAGTATCCAAGTGACAGAATACGAACCCAAAGTCTATACTTAACCGTTCGTCGCTCTAGACGCCACTTTCTCGTTCCCTTCCCTCTAACCTAAGCTCGGCTGACCATATCTATAGCTTAGAACGAAGGAGTTCATTTTTGAACGAATCCTTATTGTAAAGGACTCCTTCATAGTTTGAGAGTTTGTCAAACACTTAAGTTTGATATCTTGTAAACTGAGACTTGCTCAATATAAATCTCAAGACCAGTGTTTGTCCAGTGCACAAACCGACTGAGACTAACTCAGTATAATAAAATAGCATCCTGATCTTTTCGGGACAGTGGACGTAGGATTGTTGGATCCAAACCACTTTAAAATTGCTTGTGTTCTGTGTTTTTACTGTTGCATTGATTACTGTTCATACTGAAAATATCTTTCAAAATCATTCAACTCAGTTTCAGCAAAGCTTAACAGATTGCACTAATATACTGAAACAGTTTTCTTAAAAACGTTTTCTAACTCAACTGAATTTTGGCCTACACATTTCCGCACTATACTGAACTTCAGCTGAACGGTACTGAATTCTGACTTAAGTCAGCTAGGAGGCCTCAGTAAAGTCAGTCACTCTGCCACGCGATTCAGAACAGCTTATTTGGTCTACTAAACTTGTTCAGTACAGCATCCTCCTGAAAAGGACTGTTCGCGTTTTAAGTTGAGAAATTGTTTTCAGGTGTATTCACCCCCCCCCCCTCTATACCTGAACGTTTAATCTTGGGACCAACAATTGGTATCAGAGCAGGAGTTCTCTAAGACTCTTGTTTTCTGAAACTGGTCTACTTGAACGGATCCAGAAAACGTTTTTCACTATATATCATTCTTCATTCATATCACAATCTTCAATGTCTGATATGTCAAGAATCAGGATGGTACCCATGTTCTCACTAGAGAACTACGGGGTATAGCGAGTTAAAATGGAGGCACATCTGACTTCACTCCACGATAGCATGACAGAGGTACTGGAGGACGGACCTATCGTTCCCATGATTGATAGTGTCGAAACCCATGGATCCAGCACAAGGAGGATGTATGGTGACCGGGAAGAAGATCCCCAAAGATAGAAGTCTCTTCACCCCTGAGGAGAAGAAGCTTCACAACTTAGACCGGGTTGCCAGAAACGCCATACTGACCACCCTGAGTGATTCTTATCTCGGGAGACTTCACGACTGCAAGTCCGCAAAGGAACTCTGGAATGCTTTAGCGCTACTGAGTCGGGGGACTCAGAAGATCAAAGCAAACAAACTGGCGCTGGAACTTCAGAAGCTGGTGAGACTGTCTCTCATGCCCGGTGACACTATTGAAGATCTTAACGTCAGATTCACAGATCTGATGAACACCATCAAAGGGCTGGGAAAGACGTTCTCCAACTGAGAAATGAATCTCAAGATATTGAGAGCACTGCCAGACGGACATTGGACTCCATTTGCTACTTTACTGAGATATTCTGACTTAGATATTGTTTCTCCTAATCATATCTTTTTAGATCTAAAAGCTGAGGAGTTCAAGTTCGGTCTACCTCAAAGGAAGCACCGAGCTAAAGCTGACACCTAAATCGACCATCCTTTTAAAGCATCAGTCAGGACAGCGGCTCCCGCGTCTAGCAAGGCAGAACCTTCACTCAGTGACATACAAGAAGGGAACCTAGCTAAGAAATACGCACTGCTTGCCGTGAAGTATCAGAAGGAGAAGGAGAAGCGCAGAAAACTCTCTAGAGTCCTCAGAGACTCCAAGGGTAAGTCTAAATATACACCTAAGCGCACTCCTGACTCGCATATTTCTGATTGCAGGAAACAGGAAGACTCGGCTCAGTCGAAAGACAACGAGAGCAAAGAAGAGAGAGTCACCACCTGCTACAACTGCAAAAAGCCAGGACATTATCAGTATGACTGTCTGAGCTCAGTATTGCTGAGAGAGAAGCACGTAAAGCTCGAAGGGAGAAGTTCATCAAGAAGCGTCAAGCATATATTGCTGGTGAACTCTCAGACGACTTAGATGAAGTCGATTCCTTCATGGATTCATCAGATGATGAAGCGGCATTCGTGGCCGTAGAGCTTGAAGAAGATGCTAAAAAGTGTCTCATGGCAGGAGAAGAGGATGAGGTAAACTCTCACGCTATATTTAACTCTTCTTCACACAGCACACACGACACTATTTCAGGTGCAGATGAGAATCTGCACGTCTCGATCGCCTACGAAGAACTTTTAGACGAGCAGATACAGATGAGCCTGCAGCTCAGTAAGACTCTTCAGGAGTTGGATACCCTGAAAGTGGAGAATCAGAGACTTTCTCAGGAAAGTCAGGTTGCTATTGAGTCAGAAGGACTTGTGTTGAGACTCAGGGAGGAGATTAACTCTCTGATGGCCAAGTCTTAGCATAAAAAAGAACAGATCTCAGTACTGACCAATGACTTGACTCAGAAAGATACTGAACTGAGTCTACTGAAGCAAGAGTTGTCAGGACTTCAGACCGAACATGAAACGCTTAAAAAGAGTGATGATGTCTGGAGGAATCTAATGACAGAGCGGTACATGGGCGTTGAAAAGAAGCTTGAGGCAATGCTAGCCAGCAACAAGCCTAAGCACTGCAAGGAGGGACTTGGATTCAGTCATGGAGCCTCCTCATCTACCTCCGTACGCTCAGAGAACCGGCTAGCTGATAGATTTGTTCAAGGGGAGACCATCAACGCTAAGATCCTGAACACCCTAGCCAAGAACAAACAGAAGATGAAGGCACCTTATCCCAGCTATCAGCATTCTAACAAGAAGATTAGCTCAAAATCACCCCAGTTCAGTCAAGGGGGAACCAGCAGAGTTAAATGGGCTGATCAGTATGGACCTCCACAGATGACACATCCAGCTCAGTATGGGTCATATTATTAAGATCCTATAGTCAGAAGAGGACCTAAAAGTCAAAAAAAGAAGAAGAAAGCCGTTCAGAAGGCAAAGGCCAGCAGTCCACCAATTTAGAAGATCAGGACTCCTGAACCTGTGAAACCTCAGAAGTCAGCATCGGCCGTCAACGGTGGTCAAGTATGTTGATCAAAGTGGAAACAAAATATCTGAGACCACCAGGGCCGTGAGACAAATTTGGGTTTCCAAAACTAACATCTAAGGACCCAAAATCAAAAATAAAGGGTACCTGAATATAATTCTGTTTTGCAGGTGCACAAGGACATTTGGTATGTGGACAGCGGATGCTCAAGACACATGACATACCAAAAGGATCTACTGAAGAATTATACTACTGATGAAGGACCCAGAATCGAGTTTGGAGACAACGGTAAAGGTTATACCAGAGGCTATGGAACACTCAACATTGGAACCGCCACAGTTCCAAGAGTATCATATGTTGAAGGACTTCACCATAATCTTCTCTCTGTTAGTCAATTTTGTGATAACTCGAATAGAGTGATTTTTGACGCTGGTTTCTATGATGTCATTGATAAATCTACAGGAAAATAGTGTTATCAGTTCGCGCAAAAAGAATATCTACGTAGTTGACTGGAACTCGGCTTAACCTGAAGCTTGTTTGTTGGCGAAGAACGACAACAGAACGGGGTGGCTCTGGCACAGAAGACTCAACCATCTCAATTTCAAGACGCTCAACAAGATAGCTAGAAACGCTCTAGCAAGAGGACTGCCGAATGAAGTATTCAGGAAAGACACTCAGTGTGAAGTATGTCTAAAGGGAAAGCAAACAAAGAAGCAAAATCCACCTGTTCCATCGCTTTCCACTGATGGAATCCTTCAGCTGCTACATATGGATTTATTCGATCCAGTCTCTCCAGTGATAATCAGAGGCAAGAAGTACGCTTTAGTGGTCATTGATGACTACTCGCGCTACACATGGGTCATATTTATTGCCAACAAGTCTGACGTCAAAACAGAGTTACCTACGCTTCTGAAAAAGCTTAGTGTCGAGAAGAACACCAAGATTATAAAGATACGTTCAGACAGAAGAACTGAGTTCCTGAATTCGATGGTGGAGGAGTTCTACAAAGCTGAAGGTATAGAGCATGAGACGTCTGCCGCGCGCACGCCTCAACAAAATGGGGTTGCTGAAAGGAAAAATAGAACACTCAAAGAAGCAGCAAGAACCCTGATCGCAGACTCAGGACTCCTAACCAAATTCTGGGCAGAAGCAACTGACACTGCATGTTACACTCAGAACAGATCTCTACTGACTAAGCAGCATAAGAAGACACCATATGAATTATGGAACGAAAGGAAGCCTTTCATATCTTATTTCCATATTTTTGGGTGTTCGTGCTTTATCAACAATAATGGGAAGGACCAGTTAAAGACTTTTGATAGCAAGTCAGACCAGGGAGTCTTCTTAGGATACTCCCGGGTCAGCAAAGCCTTCAGAGTTTTTAACTACCGGACCCTTTGCGTGGAGGAAAGCCCTCATGTTGTTTTTAATGAGTTTGCTACTGAAGACAGGAGCAGGAACTCTAAATCAGAATCTGAGGACATCAGTAAGCAGCTACAGGATCTGAGCCTAAAAGATAAAGTTGAAAAGATCCAACTTTGTTGGGACGATGATTCAGAAGAGGAAATTGAAGATAAGACAACTGAATCTCAGCCAGCAGCAGAAGTAGCTGAACAGATTGACTCTACTGAACAGAGTCAATCCCAGGTAACTCAGGTCGATGAAGAAACCCCAGTGGTAATTGAGACCTCTACTGAGGATAATAATTCAGGGGGAACAAATGAAGTTCCTGAGCTAAATGCCCCTGAACCTGGTGACTTAGTAGACCCAACTCTCGTAACTGAATTACTTCAATCTCAGAATAGTACAACTGAAATACATAACTCACCTACTATCTGTGTTGAACAAATTTCAGATGAAGAGTTGAAAAATCATCGATCGTGGCTGGACGCTCACACTTCTGACCTGATTATTGGAGACCCTTCAGCAAGTGTAAAGACAAGATCTAGATTCTGTCAGGGAGAGAGCGTATTATATTCCTGCTTCTTGTCTACTGAAGAACCTCAGTCAATTGAGGATGCACTCAAGGATGCTGATTGGATCATAGCTATGCAGGACGAGCTGAACCAGTTCACGAGAAACGAAGTATGGGAGCTTGTTGACAGACCCCAACATCAACATGTGATTGGAACTAAATGGGTCTTCAAGAACAAGCAAGATGAAAACAACGTTATAGTAAGGAACAAAGCGAGACTCATGGAAAAAGGCTATTGTCAAGCTGAAGGGATAGATTTCGACGAAACATTCGCTCCAGTTGCAAGATTGGAGGCAATCAGACTATTCCTAGCCTACGCAACAAATCAGCGATTCAGAGTTTATTAAATGTATGTGAAGTCTGCGTTCCTAAACGGCATACTGAAAGAAGAAGCCTATGTAGAACAACCTCCCAGCTTTCAGCAGGGACATCAGGTCTACAGACTCCGAAAGGCTTTGTACGGGTTAAAACAATCACCCAGGGCTTGGTACGATACCCTGTTTGAGTTTCTTCTTCAGAAAGGTTTTCAGGAGGGCACAGTAGACTGCACATTATTCAGCATTCGACTGCAAGACGATATCCTACTTGTGCAGAACGTCATCATGTGTCAGCAATTTGAGAAAATGATGAAGGATAAGTTCAAGATGTCAATGATAGGAGAGGTGAATTACTTCCTCGGCTTTCAAGTCAAACAATCTGAGAAGGGAACATTCATTAATCAAGGAAAATACACTCGAGACCTCATCAAGAAGTTTGGTTGCACATCCGGCAAACCAATCAAGATCCCGATGAACACGAATATGAAAATTGATCTTGATAAAGAGGGAGTATCAGTAGACCATACTGAATTTCGTGCTATTATTGGTTCATTATTATATCAAACTGCTACCTGACCTGACATAACTTATGTTGTAGGTGTATGTGCTCGATTTCAGGCGAATCCTAAGCAGAGCCACATGGACTCAGCAAAGAAGATTCTCCGCTATCTCAGAGGAACACCTGACATGGGTTTATAGTATCCAGCAGATGATAATATTTAACTAACTGGTTATTCTGATGCTGAGTATGCAGGATGTAGGATTGACCGAAAGTCAACTTCTGGAACTTGTCAGTTCATTGGCAGTAAGCTGATTTCATGGTTTTCAAAGAAACAACATTCAGTAGCGACGTCAACTACTGAAGCTGAATACATGGCTGTTGGAAGTTGCTGCGCCAAAATCCTTTGGCTGAGATAGTAGCTACGCGACTATGATGTCATTCAGAATGAAGTGCCAATCTTCTGCTACAGCTCCAGTGCGATTGCAATCACTCAGAACCCTATACTTCATACTAGATGCAAGAACGTGGACATCAGACACCACTTCATTCGTGGTCATGTCGAAAAGAAGGATATCAGGATTGAGAAGATCCATACTGACCATCAAAGGGCAGATATTCTGACAAAGCCTCTAGCTGAAGCAAGATTCAGAGAACTTTTAGTAGAGCTAGGTCTGCTGGACCCTACTGACTCCAGTCAGTAAGCGAATTCAGGAGAGGAGCATTTAGCAAGGGGGAATGTTCACTCTCAGTACTGAACTAATTTAGTACATAGAGACTCAACAACCATCTACACGAGGTATCAGCTGACTACTATGTTCAGCTGACAGGTTTGCGCATCTCTACTCAGTAGCCAATGAAATATTCTGTGCATTAATGATTCAGACTCAGCCTCGTATTCAATACCTTAGAAAATTTCATTTAATATATAACAGCTTACATTTAATACACGACATTCTATGTAAAGTATGCTGAACTCTGCGGCGCATTAAATGCATGTCTAATCAAGTTACTTCTTTGGCTATATACAACTGTAATTTGACTTAGGCGGCTAAGTTGATCATTGCCTCTTTTATAACATTAAATCCTAGCCGTCCATCTCATAAAGCAGATTCAAACTGAACCGTGGATTAATAACTGTTCATCTTCTTGATTATATAAAAACACGTTCAAAGTTTAGAAATCGCCATTTTACTCTGCAAAAATTTTCAACCCTAGAATTTCTGAGAAATCATTCATTTCTTTTGCAAACATCTCTTACAATATCTCAGAAATACTTTGGTAAATCTTAATGATTATTCAGTATTGTATATTGTTCTTGATAATATTCTTCTTTCGATACTGATATTTTTCCTTTGCAGTTTATAAATCATGGCAGGAAGGGACGTTAGAGTTCCACTCGATATGAAAGAGATCCTCGAGAAGGATTGAGTATGGTGTGAGCCGATGATGGAGTTTGACGCGTGCGATCTCGACTTCATGGAAGAGATATTCGACGCACTGAGGACGTCAGGGCTGGAGGCCTTACTCTCAAGGAAGCCGTCATATTTCCTTCCACATCAGATTGCTGAACTCTACCTCAACTCAGAACCAGTAGACGGCGATATCAGATGTTGTTTTGTCACTAATCAGATTGGAGACCCCACCCGAGTCATACCTGAGATCATGCTGATGTCAATCAAAGAAGCTCTTCAGCGGAGCTTTCAGCTTTCGAGCGAGGGATTCATCACGGCTGGCTACAAAGACGACATAATGGACGAATACTTGGAAATATTCTGTGGGAAGCCTACCACCTTCAGAGCTGCCTTCCCAAAGAATGCCATGCTCCCGAAGTTCAGAGCTCTAGCCTACATCGTCACTCAGATTCAGACGAGTCAGGCTGGGTCATTCGACCAAGTATCGAGGCCAAAGATTCAGATGATGATTGACCATCTACGACCAAGCAAAGATAAACTGGACAGAGTTTTTCTTAAAGGAGTTCATGACTCAGGCAGGGAAATTTGATCGATCCACTAACTGCCTAGCCGTGAAGGGAAAACTCCTATACGGACTGAAGCTATCCGTAATGATCGAAGATCTCTGTGGAGCTGATCATATAGTCTATGCTGACAAAGGGTACTTCAACCCTAAGAAGGTGAGGTTCCAGAGCAGGGCAGCGGCCCTTCAGCAGATTGGCTCAGGGCCTGCTGAGCCCAAGCAAGGCTCTCAGAAGACCTCCACTCCATCTAAAAAGAGGTCATCTCCCAAGGCAGCTCAGAAGACACCGACCAAGAAGCTGAAGAAGGTCAGTGAAGCTGTGGATGTACCTCCCCTACAACTCAGAGACGAGGCAGAGTCTTCAGATAAAACAATGTCAGTGGAGAAGGCTGTCCCCACTGAACAGGGTGAGGCAGTGGACCAAAGGGTAAAGCTGATCCTATTACTCCTACTCAGATCCCCTTGGACATCCCACCACTCAGCAGCATTCCATCTGCTGAGAAAGAAGCATCTCCGATAGAGATAGAGGATTTGGAGATACCCTCAGAGTCAGAAACTATCGGGATGGAGGCATCAGCTCTACAATCTAGAGCCTCCCGAGAAGTTTCAGAAGCCATCCCCGAGATAACCAGTCACTCTGACTTGGTTATATTGGCAAGACAGCCGAGCTTCATACTCTCATCCCGGTTCCGGGCGTGGTCAACACCGAAGCAGTTGATCCGGCAACCACTCCTGCGAACAACTCCATGAGGAGGAACTGATAATCCGGGAGAAGATAGGCTATTCCGAGCCTGCTGATATCTGCCCCCTGGATGATCTGAGGGTGGCCATGCTCGCTTTGCTAAACGACCGTCTACCCTCTTCAGCAGCCGCTCCCTCAAATAGGTCTGATTCTGATGATCAGGACCCGCCCCATGATTCAGGCCCTGAGAAGCCTGTTGATGGAACTCAACTGGAGGAGGATGATCCAACTACAACTGCTGAACCACCTCTCAGCATCCTTCCACCAGGACAATCGGTGGCTGGTACCTCTTAGTCCGCGGACCCAGTTCAGCTGTTGCTGGGGTCTGCTTTTAAGGTAGCGCCCAGCCTGCGGAGCCGACGTTCGAAGACAGTGGCAAGGGCCCTCAGGAGTCAAGGTGCTCAGAACCAACTCCTTGCCCGCGCCATCCACAATACATGGAGGTAGTCCACTCAGGCTCAGAGTACGGAGATTAATGGGCTCAGAACGTCAATTCAGAATACTCCAGCCCCCTGACTTCTCTACGATCTTGAATGATGCTCTAACCACTCAGAGAGTCGAGTTCGAAAGGCAACAGAAGCTGATATAAGCTGCCTAGGCCAAACTTCTTGAAGAATATAAGGTAGCCCAGTCAGCTCACACTGCATCCATATCTTCTATGACTCAGGCCTTAGAGCTCAGACTCCAGACCATTCAGAAGGCCCTGGAAGACAAAATGGATCAGAAGTTGCAATCGATTCAGACTGTAGTGGAGAACTCTCAGAAGAAATACAGTGAAGAACTTACAGATGAGAGGAATGAACTCCATGAAAGCCTCACAAAGCTTCAGGCAGCCTTGGATAAGCTAGCCTCAGATTATGACAGTCTGAATAAGAAGGTGCATGTACCTACCCTTGGCCTATTTGCTGATGCCAAAAAGGGGGAAGGTAGAGAAAGGGTACCAAGGGCACCAAGGGGAGTCAGGATAGTGACAGGAGTAACTCAAACTCAGCAATCAGCTCCCACTGCTCCCCAGGACCAAGAACAGGGTCAGGCCCAGGATGTCTCAGCAGTAGGAGCTGTAGTACCTATTGAGACCGGCCCATGTGGCTCAGGACCCAAAAAATAAGCAACCCAGACTCCAAGTGATATCATTAAGGAGGTTGCTGAATACGCAGAGGACTCTGAAGAGGAAGAAGTCCCTCTACCTCCTCCAGTTCTGGGGAAAGGGAAGAAGATACTGAAACTCCCCACTCCACCCAAAAAGAAAGGAACCAGAAGGTCCATATCTCCTGAGGAAGAGACTCAGATTGCAGCAGATGAGAAGATGGCAAGGGAGATAGACGAGGCAGAGGCTGCCAATAAACCAAAGAAATAGTCTGCCAAAGGCAGAACCAAAGTTCAAAGGGGAAGGAAGCCTGGGACAAGGAAAGAGAACAACAGCAGTAGCAACAAACTGGTTAGCAGGGTACTTCAAAGTCTAAATCTTCAACACCTGCTGATTTAGAAGAGGAACAAGAGCACATTCCATCATATGCCCCCTCTAAGGCTCAAGAGCAAGAGATGAAAGAGATCTGGGATCAGATGGAGAGATACTAGGACAAAGGAGATGAAGCCAGACAGATAAGTGAAGCAAGAGAAAGGCTCAGACTCGCTGACCTAGAGGCTCTTAGGATCAAGGCTGAGAAAGAAGCAAGTCAAAGGGTTCCTGAGAAGGCTGAAATTCCGTACAAGTACAGAAGGCTCAGGAAGCCCACAGACCTCAAAATCCACAGATGGCCCAGAGTTAATACTTGGATGCCATGGGAACGGACTCAGAGGTGGGAGACACTGAAAGCTGACTTCATTAAGAGGTTCTATATTTGGAGGTATTGGCCTGACATGCACAAGTCAATAGCCTTTGCTGAGTGGCTTCTGAAGAGTAATCCAGAAATATATGCAAGAGTTCAGAAGGCCCTAGCTGAGAAGGTTGATGTCAGGGTTCCAGCTCCAAGACCTCTGCCTCCCCCACTGAAGCTTGATGGTTCTCTACATATTGGGGTTATTGAAGAAGAAGTTAAGAGTGCTGCTCAAGCCAAAGATCTCGATGAGACTGATCCTGCTGACATGGCACGGATAATGAAGTCTGAGAAGAGATACATACAGGATGTATGGACTGCCGCTTCCTGAAGAAAAGTCCAAATATTTTAAAGAGCGGATTCAGCCGTTCAGGAGATAGATGATAGCTTCCTTGTATCTTTGTTTTTCTTTCTCTAGAATAGCAAGTTGATGTACTGTACTGATCTTTCTTCTGATATATAAACATCATTACTGTTCGGCCCTAACAATTCCTTATTGTCTACATGGCCTTGTTATTTTATGTTTAACACTCAGAAGCACCCGGGTTGTAGTCGTCCCTGAAAATTCCTGACAATTCCTCAACGTCTCTGATGGCGTCTATGTAGTCGTCCGAGTGTTTGTCATGTTCAGTGTGGGCAACTCGGAGTACTTCAGCTTTTGCTGCCTCATTCTCTTTTAGATACGCCTCAACGGGTTCAATGTCTTCATTCTTTATAGCACAACCGGCGCTAACTTGTTCCGAGTACCCTAGAGACAACGTCGATGGGTTAGTATGTTTCGCGATCTTCTCGTGAAAATGTTTGGGCCTCGAGGCTCGGAGTATTTGCTGAAATTATGAATTTAAGTATTCCTCTATGCCTAGAGCGCCTTGCGGAGGATCTCATCAGTATCAGGGAACAGTAGGTGTACTGATCCTCTGCAATTCAGCAGTCAGGTCACTCAGTTGTTGAGTCTGAGCCTTAGTAGATAGGCTTCATTCGAGATTTACGTCTTTTGCAAGAAGACGGTTCTTGTAACCTTGACGCTTTAGGCACTTGTTGAGTGTTACAACTGAAGCGTCCTTTATCTCTTCAGCTTGATAGCTGGATTTACTGAGTTGCTCTCTAACATGACGCTGAGATGTAGAAGGCACTGAGATGATGGTACCAGATGAAGGAGGTGGAGGTGGCAATTTATCATCATCATTGGGAGATTGTCCCTCGGCAAATCCTCCGTGGTTTGTGTCCTTGGGTGGTGACTTGTCATGTTCTATTTAAGGTCGAGTCTGGGGCTGAGAGGGTTGTTCAAACTTGCCCTTCAGACGTTGGAGCATCGGCATAGCTGAACGGAGGTCATCCATCGATGCGATGTCAGCTGGCTCTCCATAGCTAATCTCCTCCTTAAGAGTCTACTCCTCATTCATTAGTATTGGGACTAGCCTTAGGTCGATGGTCTCGTCCAAGATATCCCAATTCAGGAATTTGAGATGCATCTGGACCCTAGCCCTTAGTGAAATGTCTACTAGTTCCGCTATTTCTTCAGTAGCTCGGAGTTGAGCTGTCTGTACTGAAGTTGGTACTGAGGTAGAGACTTCAGTTTGAGGTAAGTCAATTGGAATATTAGACTGAGTCTCCTCTGACTGTATCCTTTTGACTTTACCAGTTAGAGTCACATCTTCTCTTTCGGACTCTTAGTTTTGTATGGATACATGCTCCTTGGGAATAACTATGATCTCAAATTTCTTCAACAATTTCCTTTTCTTCTGCTGAGCTGGGCATGGGTCCTGAATGGACGGTGCTGAGCGCTTATCATGAATGCCACGCCCGATAGTCTTCTTAGCTGTTGTTGCGTTCTGAAACTTAATATTCTTCTTGTCGAATGAGAATGAGTCAGCGAAGTCTACTCTTCCTAGCCAGAGGTCTTCGATCAAGATAGACACCTTGCCGCTTTGCTACGGTAGCTTCACCTTAAGGATAAGTTCTAGAGAGACATTGTTCGCATCCACTACGAAATCTGGAACTGAGCCTTAAACTCAATAACAAAAAACTCAGTCAAGTTCACTTGGACTCCATCCATGATAACAATCATGATTCAGATCCTGACCCTAGATAGTTGATCAAAGGAGCCAGCGGAGCTTGTCAGAATATGGTTGACAATGTACACTAAGCCCCTGTATTCAAGGAGCAGCCTAATCTTTGGGAAAGCTGCTTTGAATACTATATCCTTCTACCCGTTGAATTGACAAGAGATATTTATTGATGGAAGTCTCCTTATAGCTAATGGGATATATCCCTTCGTTCGGAAGATCGAAGCTCTTGCGAAGGCAGTCGACAATATCAATATCTGTAATCATGGCTTCCCACACATTGTTAGCCACTTCTTGCTGGTAGGAGATGCAAGAGATATCCTTGAGTTCTTCATTCTCCCGCAGTTCATGTAGAACTCAGTCACCTGCCTTAGAAGGCACAGGTGAGGAACCTTAAAAAGAATAGTCTGAAGGCCTGATGAATGCAGAGAGTCGAAGATTAGCTCCATGAAATATATTTCGCATTATCTGAACGCTAGGGCTGGCTCAAACCAGACCCTTCTGTTGTTGATGATCTCGTCCATGTTGGAAGGAATCAAGACCTCGTTGTTGGGTGAGCTCGCCATTGAAATACAGAATCTGTAAAACAAATGTTAGCACTTGAAAGTAGAATAAGTTAGTTACTGCTTATTAAGTTAAGAGATGTAGTGAAGAATTAGTGCTGTAAAAATAGTGGATTTCGTATGCAGTTATTTTGCAATCCACTAATTTGATCAATAATGGCGGAAAGTAAGATATTAGATCATGGATGCGCATATATATATCATATATGAATATGAATGGTTTATTCAGCATGCGGTTTAGCTTAATCTGAATTGAGGAGATGAACAGTAGAGATATAATGTTATAAGAGGTCATGATTACATTGCCACCTATAATCTCGACCTACGTATCTATCATCTAAAAGGTAAGGTGAGATGACATGCATTTAATACGCCGCAATCAGTATATGGAATGTCGTGCTTTTAATGAAAATGACTTTATTAATGACATCCTTAGGGAATTAAATGGCGGGAAATAAATGCAATGACTACTGAATAAAGTATGCTGAATAAATACTCAAAACATGTCAGTTGAACATTGTAGTCCGCTGATACCACTGTGTCATCACTGAGTAGTTTAGCTTTACTGAGACTAAGTTCTCCCTTACTCAGTACTTCCGGGATCATCTTACTGAGCTGAGTCAGTAGAATCCAGTAGACCTAGTTCTACTGAGAGTTCATTGAATCTGGTCTCAGCTAGAGGCTTGGTCAGTATTTTGGCCCTCTGTTTATCAGTGTGGATTTTCTCCATTCTGATTTCCTTCTTTTCGACATGATCTCGGATGAAGTGATGTCTTATGTCCACGTGCTTGCATCTCGTATGTAGAATCGAATTCTGGGTAAATGCAATAGCACTGGTACTGTCGTAGTAGATTGGCACTTCATCTTGATAGATATCATAGTCTCGCAGTTGTTGTCGAAGCCATAGAATCTGGGCACAACAGCTTCCTACAGCCATATATTCAGCTTCAATAGTGGACGTTGCTACTGAATGATGTTTCTTTGAAAACTACGATATGAGCTTACTATCGTGGGACCGACAAGTTCCCCGAAGTTGATTTTTACGTCGATTCGACATCCTGCATAATCAGAATCAGAATATCCAGTTAGTTTAAGATTATCATTAGCAGGATACCATAACCCGACATCAGGTGTTCTTTTAAGTATCGGAGAATCTTCTTTGCTGAGTCTACATGACTCCTCTTGGGATTCACCTGAAATCTTGCGCATACACCTACAACATATGTCATATCAGGTCTGCTGACAGTTAAGTATAATAAAGAGCCAGTAATAGCACGATACCCTCTCTTTGTCAAGATCAATCTTCAGATTTGTATTCATCGGAAACTTGACTTATTTGCTTGATTTGCAGCCTAATTTCTTGATGAGATCTCTGGTAAATTTTGCTTGATTTACGAACATTCCTTTCTTTGATTGCTTCCCTTGAAGACTGGGGAAATAATTTATTACTTCCATCATTGACATCTCAAATTTTTCTTTCATCATTTGTTCAAATTTCTGACACATGATCAGATTCTTAGATCCAAAAATGATGTCGTCCACATAGATCTACACCAGTAAGATATCATTGTCTGAGTTGATGCCAAATAGGGTACAATCTACGGTTCCCTTCTGAAAACCTTTCTAAAGTAGAAAGTCTGAGAGGGTATCTTACCAAGCCCTAGGTACTTGTTTTAACCCATACAGAGCTTTCTTGAGTCTGTATACTTGATGTCCATGTTGAAAGTCGGGCGGTTGTTCTACATAGACTTCTTTCTTCAATACGCCATTCAGGAAAGCTGACTTTACATCCACCTGATAGATAGTAAACTATTAATGAGTTGTGTATGCTAGGAATAGGCAAATTGCTTCCAATCTTGCAACTAGAGCGAATGTTTCATCAAAATCTATCCCTTTAGCTTGACAATATCCTTTAGCAACTAGTCTAGCTTTATTTCTGATGATGACGTTGTTTTCATCATGTTTGTTATTGAAGACCCATTTGGTTCGTATCACATGTTGGTGCTTGGGTCTATCTACAAGCACCCAAACTTCATTTCTAGTGAACTGGTTGAGCTATTTTTGCATGACATTATTCCAGTTAGCATCATTCAGGGCATCCTCAATCGAATGAGGTTCTTCAGTAGACAAGAAACAGGAGTATAGGGCGCTTTCTCCTTTACACAATTTGGATCTTATCTTAACGCTTGCTGATGGATCTCCGATAATAAGATCTAAAGTGTGAACATCTAACCATGAACGACGTCTTCTTGTTACTTCTTCTGAAGTTGATTCTTCACAAATAGTCGGATTGTGTGAAATTTTAATAGTACTATTTTGTGATTGAAGTAGTTCAGTAACAAGATCAGGGTCTACTGAGTCACCAAGTTTAGGGGCATTTTGCTCAGGAACGTTAGTAGTTCCCATTGAGTTGTTATTCTTAGGAGAGGTATAAGTTAGCTCAGGTTCGGCGGTATTCCAATTTGCACAATAGATGTTTCTTCTCCGCGAGCCAGATAACACAGTTTTTCCTGCTGATTTATCAAGAACATCACAAAAACCTGCGTCAAAAGTCATTTCATTGGAGTTATCACAGAGTTGACTGACTTAAAGGAGATTATGTTGAAGTCCTTCAACATATGATACTCTGGGAACTATAGCAATTCCTATTTTCAGTGTTCCATATCCCTTTGTGTCTCCTTTAGAGTTGTCACCAAACTCAATTCTGGCTCCTTCCTGCTGAACATAGTTGGTCAGTAGATTCTTTTGATGCATCATGTGTCTTGAGCATCCACTGTCCATGATCCAAGGGTCCTTTAGCACCTGCAAAATAAAAACAAATTCAGGTACCCTTTGTGTTTAGTTTGGGTCCTTAGAGGTTACTTGATTGTGGAACCCAAATCTGTCTGACAAACCAGATAGTTTCTTGCCCTTCTTGTAAGCAAATCTCTCTGCTAGACTGGGAGATGCTGACTTCTTTATTTTCTGTGGTTCAGGTTTCTTCTTCTTTTGAACCTTGGGGCTACTAATTCTGGGCTTATAGTAGTATGTTCCATACTGAGCTACAAGAGTCTACTGAGGATTGCCATACTGTTCGACCTATCTGACTTTCTTGGTTCCCCCTGAGTTTGATCTGGGTGTTCTGGGGCTTGAACCTTTGGTCATGTTTTGGTAGTTGTGCTGAGGTGCTTTCATCTTTTGTTTGTTCTTTGTCTGAGGGGTTGAAGACTCAGCATATTGAGTTCCCCTTTGGACAAATCCATTAGCCAGCTTGTCTGAACTTTTCTGTTCTGAGGTCGATGCTTCATATCTGTAACCAAGTTCGTTATTTATGGAGGTTGGTCTCTGTGATCTTAGCAGTTTCTCAAGTTTTTCTTTTGGCTCCTAGATATTGCTCAATTATGAAGGTTCTCCAAACCTCATTGCTTTTTCTCAGAGCTTTGTACTTCGCTCTGGACTGTGTAAGCTTCTCCTTTAGACTGCAATTTCAGTATCTTTCTCAGGGTTTCTCTTGGTCAGAACTGAGATATGAGATTCTTGTCGTTGAGACTTAGTCATTAGAGAATTGATCACTTCCTTCTGTCTCAAGACAACTCCTTCAGACTCAGTGGAGTCCTGACCTCTCACTGAAAGTCTCTGATTTTCAGCTCTCAGGAGTTCCAGCTCCTGAAGTGTCCTACCGAACTGAGTGTTCATCCGTATTTTTTCCTCTAGCAGATCTTCATAGGCTAGAACCACATCTAAAGGTTCTCCTGCAACAGAGCATGTGTCGTGTGTGCATGGTGAAGAGGGGCATAAGTTAGGATTAGAATTTACCTCAGCCTCTTCTCCAGCCATGAGGAGACACAGTTCAGTATCTTCTTCAACTTTGATTGCCATTAATGCGGCTTCATCATTTGAAGATTCCATGAACAGTTCTTCATCGCTCAATCAGATAGTTCTCCTACTATGTAGGCTTATCTTTTTCTGATGAATTTGTTCCTTCTGGCTTGCCTTTCAGCTCTTTCAGCTTCCGAGAGCTCTGGATATTCATATTGGTAATGTCTAGCCTTTTTGCAGTTTTAACATATTGAGCTCTTGCCTTCCTTTCTTGGTATCTCATTATTTCCAGTAGAGGCAGTCTCAGTGTTCCTGCATTCAGGTAGAGAATTAGATTCACCTTTCGGGTGATTGTTTTCTCACTTACCTTGGTAGTTTTTCGAAGCTCTTTTCATCTTCCTGAGCTTGTCCTTCTCCTTTTGATACTTTACTGCAAGGAGGGCACATTTCTCAGCTAGATTATCAGCGGTTGGGATTGTCAGTGAGCTTCCAGCTGATTGACTAGTGACTGAGGGACTTGCTCTAGGGGTGCTTACTGTTACCTTGTAGGCATCATCCATTAGCATATCAGTATCAGCACTAGGAGTATGTGGTAATGTCTAGCCTTTTTGCAGTTTTAACATATTGAGCTCTTGCCTTCCTTTCTTGGTATCTCATTATTTCCAGTAGAGGCAGTCTCAGTGTTCCTGCATTCAGGTAGAGAATTAGATTCACCTTTCGGGTGATTGTTTTCTCACTTACCTTGGTAGTTTTTCGAAGCTCTTTTCATCCTCTAGCAGATCTTCATAGGCTAGAACCACATCTAAAGGTTCTCCTGCAACAGAGCATGTGTCGTGTGTGCATGGTGAAGAGGGGCATAAGTTAGGATTAGAATTTACCTCAGCCTCTTCTCCGGCCATGAGGAGACACGGCTTCAAGATATCTTCTTCAACTTTGATTGCCATTAATGCGGCTTCATCATTTGAAGATTCCATGAACAGCTTCTTCATCGCTCAATCGATAGTTCTCCTACTATGTAGGCTTATCTTTTTCTGATGAATTTGTTCCTTCTGGCTTGCCTTTCAGCTCTTTCAGCTTCCGAGAGCTCTGGATATTCATATTGGTAATGTCTAGCCTTTTTGCAGTTTTAACATATTGAGCTCTTGCCTTCCTTTCTTGGTATCTCATTATTTCCAGTAGAGGCAGTCTCAGTGTTCCTGCATTTAGGTAGAGAATTAGATTCACCTTTCGGGTGATTGTTTTCTCACTTACCTTGGTAGTTTTTCGAAGCTCTTTTCATCTTCCTGAGCTTGTCCTTCTCCTTTTGATACTTTACTGCAAGGAGGGCACATTTCTCAGCTAGATTATCAGCGGTTGGGATTGTCAGTGAGCTTCCAGCTGATTGACTAGTGACTGAGGGACTTGCTCTAGGGGTGCTTACTGTTACCTTGTAGGCATCATCCATTAGCATATCAGTATCAGCACTAGGAGTATGTGGAAGATTGAGCTCTAACTGAGCTTATCTCAGTTCTTCGCAAACATGTAGCAAAGGAGTACCACTTAGGCCTAGTAAGAGCCCTTAAAATTTTTGTATTTGTCTCCTTGTTGCTAAAGGTTTTCCCAAGTTCGTTGATGATGTTGATTTCATTTGTGAATCTAACGCTGAAATCATCAATTGAATCTCCGTAAATCATTACAAAGGCTTCGAGCTTCTGTAGCTCCAAATCCAGCTTAATCTCCTTGATATGTGGAGTTCCATGACTCAGTACTGCGAGAGCATCCCAGAGCTCTTTTGCAGTTTTGCAATCATGCACTCTTCCAAGGTATGAATCACAGAGTGTAGTCAGTATTGCATTGTGTGTGACAAGGTCAAGATTGTGTAACTTTCTCTCTTCTCGTGTAAATTGGCACTTGTCCTTGGGAACCTTTTCACTGGTTCTGGTACCTATTACTGCCACGGTTGCATATTCAATGCTGTCGACCATGAGAACAATGCGTCCTTTCTCCAGGACATCTGTCATGCTGTCATGCAGCGAGGATAAATGTGCTTCCATTCTTACACGCTATACCGCGTAGCTTTCTACTGAAAACATCGGCATTGTCCTTATACCAGAAATGTTGTTCATATTTAAAATATGGTATATGATGCTATGAAAGTTATGCAAGAGCAGAGCAAAACGGTTCGAGTAGACCACTGTTTTCAGAAGACGATGATCAAAAGAACACCGCTCTGATACCAATTGTTGGTCCAGAGACGAGCCTTTAGGTGTGTGTGTGTGTGAGGGGGGGGGGGTTGAATACACCTGAATGCATATTTTGTTGGGATTTTGTATACTGGAAGCAAATTTTATGCTTGTATACAATGTGTTTTGTCCCTACCACTATTTTATTCTCCTATCTGATAAATATATATGTTTGCACATGTTATCCTTTATCTTGTATAAAAGTTAGATTTATGTGGTGTGTCGGGTATCACAAAAGACAACACAAATTGGTTGAACTAGCAAGATATAAACAGTGATCATAGCTGAGACAACTTCAGGATAAGTTGTCGGTTTAAGCTGCAGTTCAGATAAGAAGTGGCTTGTCTTAGCTGCTTATCTTTACCGGTACACTTAAGGTGGTGTAGATGTGTTCTTCTGACTGACCTAAGTGGAGAACCAAGATCTCGGTGACTTAGCTGGTCTTAAGCTTGGTAAGACTTCAGCTGAGTGCATTTGGCTATCTATCACTTTGACCTACTATGGTGAACGTCATCGCGACCGGATCTACGTATCTTGGGTGTTAGTAGTTATTTATGGCTTAGGCTGGTTGTCTGTATCTTGCAACTGTATCCTAGTAAAATGGGTTGATAATATCCCCTAAGGAACTCGAAAGGATTAGCACACTAAACCCGACCGGTTGATTAAGTTCAGGTGTGTTAATAAGGTCGAGTGGTACTACTCAGGAATATAAGATGTTAATTAATTTAAGATGTCAGTGAGGTTAATTAATTAACAGATATTTCTATCTTAAATACGGAGATCGATTAAATCTAAAATACAAGCCCTTGCTCAATTTGGGAAAAAGGGGTAAGTCAGCACGGGTTCTCTAGTGGAATGAATCTGTATTTATTAATTAATTTTGCTCTGGGATGAGCATAGATAATTAATTAATTTGAGACCCGACTTTATTTCTTGTATTAGATCCCTGATCTGGCCCAATTAGTTGCCTAGTTATTTATTGTCTCTCAGAAATCATTATTAATGGATTAATGCATTTTTACATTATTTAATAATGTTTGAATTAATTGGCTGGGCCAATTAATTGATAAATATTAGTAGCCCAGTGGATTAATTAATTGTATTATGGGCTAATTATGTGGAAGCCCATTAGGAATATAATTAAATTAATGGGATACAAATATATTAATATTATATTGGCTTTTGAAGCCTATATATATTAGTATTCTGTTCAGAAACAGGATACACACAAAAATAATACACGACTTGCGTGACTTTTGTGGGAGAGACTGTAATCTTATTTTCTCCAGTTCTCTGACCACCCAGAGGGAGAAAAAGGCCGGGACACAAATCAGAAGATCTGACACACGAGCAACAATCAGAGCTGCAACAACATACGAAGGAGGAAGGTATCATTCCTAACCCTCAATTATCCTTCAATTGGTATCATAACCTTGTTTAGGCTCTGATTGTTGTTGTTAGGTGTATGATTAGGGTTCTATTCCGTCGTTATCAGGTGAATTTTCGTGTTTGGGGCGGCCTGCGAGCCACTATTTTGACCCCGTTGAAACGTTTTTCTCGTGAGAAAATCCATGAGTAGTTTATAGGACCAATGTGTTACGTGATTGTACTGCTTTTGTACTGTATTTTGGTCCGAATGCACGAAAATCGAGGCGCGACGGCGCGGAAGGACGAAAAAGGGCAAAACCTTAGTTTTTGGCAGAACACGACTGCCAACTTGATACCGCGCGTGGAGGCGCGTGCCATGGTATTTTTCCGATCTGTTTGGATAGTTTTGTTGGTTCTTTCGTTAGCTTCGTCTGGATAGGTCGCACGATCCATTCCGATTTCTAGTTTGTCCGAAATAGCATCAAAAAGGAGAAGTGGTCGTGCTGTCCAGAAATCTTCAAATTGGTCAGAAAACCCTAGTTTTGCTAGGGTTCCACCGCATCTTGCGGCGGCGATTCCCGGCGGATCTGGAGTCCGGTTAACGATTGGCTTGAACCGCTGGATTCCTTGTCACACAAGCTTCGTGATGATACGTCGTATGGGATCATCTGATCCCGGATGCGACCGGAATCGAGGTCTGAAGTTCGTTACTCATAATGATTTTTTCCGGTGAATCGTTTGAGAATTGAGGGAAATTGATGGATGATTTTGGCCGGAATCCGTTCATGGTGGCCTAAAATCGTCCAATGATCATTACCCATGAATTAATTGAACGAATCGTGGCTCGAAAAGTGGTGTATTTGCGCGGAGGAGCTCACCGGCGACGGCTGCGAAATTCCGCAGCTCCATGTCGCGGCGCCGGCTCCAGGCGACGATTAAGCACAGCCCAGACGTCTGGGGGACGTCAGGCGTGGCTGGAGACGATGGAGGTTGGTCGAAACAGCCGCGTCGGAGGCGGCAACCGCGCGCAGCGGGAGGCACGACGGTGCGCGAGCGCGCCCGTTCCCGGCCCGCGATCCGGCGACGGCCGTGCGCGAGCGGGTCGGCGGGGCTCCACGGATGTTGGGGAGACGGTGGCGGGCCGCCAGCGGCGGCGTTTTCTACTGGAGGAAGAAGACGACTGACGTGGCGGCTGACGTGCCGCGCCACGTCAGCCCTTGTTGACCAGTCTGCCACGTGGCAGACCCCCTGATGACGTGGCGACGACAGTTTTCGATGCAGTTTTCAAATTCGAAGGTTTTTGAAGATCGAAGAGCTGTATTTTGATCGGGCTATGTAATAGTTAGGAATTACGTGTTTTAATGCCCGATAACGACGTTTTAAAATTTCTATTTGCGCATTTATTTATTATTATGCTTTAGCATGCGATTATGTGATTAATTGCGCATAGAAAAGCATGTAAATAGGATTTATGTCGTATTAAAGCATGTTTTATTTTTTGCGAGCACGTTTTATTATGTGCGCTTAGAAATTGCATGCTTTAGGAATTATGTGGATATGCATGATTCAAAACGAACCTTTTGAAGAAAAAGACTAAGCAAATAATAAATTAAATATTTAATTGGATTCCATTTAAATTGGAAATTAAATATTTAACCGGACCTCCATTAATTGGACCTTACACAAAAGTGGAACAATGATATGAGTAAACGCCCACCTGAGTGGTTTGCTTGTATTTTTGAACCACGAGTTTTGTGAGATGGGTTTTCTAATGTAATATTTAATTATTATTGAGTGGTGGGAGCGAAGCCGTAAACGTCCACATGAGTAGGTTGCGTGCCTAGTAAACACGAGTACTCTAGCAGATAATAATTAAATAAGATGGCTAATTAAATCAAATTGAAAGCGGTATGGTTCGCGTAAGTATGCTAATTTCGAGAATTTGATGTTAATTCGGTCAAATTAATGGTCAAAGCTTAGATGTCACCGCGGGTACAACTTCCTGAGAAGTCTCTTCCCGCGTTTTAATATTAATAGTGACATGGTCCAGAGATATCGGATTATTAATTCCATTCGTCTTAAGAACCTAGGCATGGATTGGAATTAAAGAGCTAGGTATATAGCTTGGTCTAGGGGTACACGACTAAACATCCACCTGAGTGGCTTGCGAGTGTGATCTCTAGGGCTATTCGAGTATTTAACATCATTGGTTTTTCAAATGGTTACAATGATGGTTAATTACGAATTCTGTGCAAATATTAACTTTATACATGCTTTTTAAATTATATTTTTCAGATATATCTGTTCGAAATTTTTCGAGTTCCTAAACAGTCTCACCAACCAAACCCTAACGGGTTTAACAATATTAAATAATTTCATAGAGTGGAAGAGATATCTTACCTCTCCCAATAAATGCTCTGCAAAGGTCCTATAAGAACTTCTGTTTTAGGACCGCTATGTCTAAGAACGAGTTTACTATGAGTATGTTACTCAAATCTTTGGTAGCGGTCAAAGAGGTTATAGGAAAGGGCAAGAGTGCTCAAGTCTTGAATATCCCTAGTAGTTCAAGGAATCCTAAAAAAGGCGGAACCAGAAAAAGAGCAGAAAGGGTGGTCAATTCAAGAAGAGCAGTGGGACTAAGAAGAGGGTCCTTATCGGCGTCATGCGAATGCCAAAGAAGAAAGGAATGTTCTTCAATTATGGTAATAAAGGACACTGGAAGAGTTATTATCCAGATGTCAAGGCAAAACATAAAGAGACGCGAGTCGCTCTTGTAACTGAAACAGTTATGGTTTCCTCTTCTACCCACGAATGGGTAGTGGATTCGGGAGCAACTGATCATGTTTGTTACACCTTGCAAGGTTTCTTGCAGAAAAGGCAATTGAGCAATGGCGAGGTGGTAGTCTCAATGGGCAATGGATCGAAAGTTCCTGCAATTGCCATTGGAGATTTACATCTATCTTTTGATAGTTCTGTTTTAGTATTTAAAGAAGTTTAATAGGTGCCTGAGTTTAGGCGAAACACTATTGCTGTTTCAAAACCCTGCACCGTGGATGGTTATAAATCAAGTTTTGATTGTGAAGTTTCTATCATGAAGACAATGATTTTATCTGTGGTGGACCATTAAACGGATCTTTATATACTATTACTTGTAAACCGCGTAGTTCTGTTAATATTACTTCCTCATCATCAAATCCTAAGAAGAGGAAAGAGTCTTCTAAGGTAAACCAAACTTATCTGTGACACTTAAGACTAGGTCGCATAATTCTTAACAGGACTCAAAGGTTGGTGGAATATGGATCATTGGAGTCTCTCCAAGTTGAACCATTTCCAACTTGCGAAACCTGTTTGGAAGGAAAGATGATGACTATGCCTTTGAAGGCAAAGGGTTATAAAGCCACAGAAGTATTAAGTTTGATACATTCTAACTTATGTGGGTCTATGTCTACACAAGCTCGTGGAGGGTATGAGTACTTCGTCACATTTACTGACGATTACTCGAGGCATGGATATGTTTACCTTCTTCGCCACAAGTCGGATTGCTTTGAAACCTTTAAGGAATTCAAGGCAGAAGTGGAGAAGAAGCTAGGTAAAGAAATCAAAACACTACAATCTGATCGTGGTAGAGAATACCTATCCAACGAGTTCAAGGACTACTTGACAGAATGTGGGATTACATCCCAAATGACAGCACCGGGCACGCCTCAGCAGAATGGTGTGTCAGAGAGAAGGAACCGAAGTCTCTTAGAGATGGTTCGGTCGATGATGAGTTATGCAACTTTGCCAGTTTCCTTTTGGGGATGTGCCCTAGAGACTGCAGCATACTTGCTGAACCGTGTGCATTCCAAGTCGGTACAAAAGATCCCTTTTGAGTTGTGGAGCGGGCATAAACCCAATATGCACCACTTAAGGATTTGGGGTTATCCTGCTTATGTGCTAAATAGGCAGGCCGACAAATTTGAATCACGTTCAGAAGTGATGTTGTTCATAGGGTATCCAAAGGAAACAAGGGGTGGATACTTTTATGATCCTAAAGAACAGAAGATCGTTGTTAGCTCTAACGCTCGGTTCATAGAAGAGGATTACATTAGTAACCATAAATCTCGAGTCGACATCATCCTTAAGAAATTACAAGGTGGTCGAGTTCCACTTGAACAGCCAGTTGTGCAAGATAGTACTCCACGAGTAACTGCACAATCTGTTAACACAGCTCTTGACACTATTCGACGTAGTGGGAGGGTGATATCTACACCTGATCGGTATATGTTCACTAGGTAGACGTTTGATCATCTCCCGACAGATGAACAAGACACCGTGGATCCTTAAACTTACAACGAAGTAGTAGGAGATGTAGATGCAGATTCCTAGCGAATCGTCATGGACTCAGAATTTAAGTCCATAATTGATATGGATGTATACGAGATCACTGAACTACCTGAGGGCTGCAAGGCTATTAGTAGTAAGTGTGTATACACGAGAAAGAGAGAGGACCGAATGGAGAGATCATGGCGTTTAAGGCCGGGCTAGTGGCAAAGGGTTTTATCTAGAAAGAAAGTATCGATTACGAAGAGATCTTCTCGCCTGTAGCAATGATCAAGTCCATTCGGATTCTCCTTGCCATAGCAGCTCACATGAACCTAGAGATCTTGCAAATGTATGTCAAAACCGCATTCCTAAACGGTCACCTTAAAAAGGTCGGGACATCTACATGAAATAGCCAGATGGTTATGTGAAGAAGGGCGAAGAACATCTAGTTTGAAAGCTTAAGAAGTAGATTCATGGACTTAAGCAAGTTTTTCAGTAATGGCACCAGCATTTTTTGACGAGGTAGTCAAATCCTATGGATTTGTATCCTGTCCTAACGAGGTGTGTGTGTACCGTATTTGTGTTAATAGATCAATGGTGTTTCTTGCATTTTACGTAGATGACATCCTTCTCATTGGCAACAATGTTGAAGTGTTATCAGACATAAAGACGTGGTTATCCGAGCACTTTCAAATGAAGGACTTAGGTGAAGCTGCTTACATCCTTGGGATCAAGGTTATCCGAGATCGCCAGAAAAGGATGTTAAGCTTGTCACAAGCGTCCTACATTGACACTGTTATTGCTCGTTTCAGCATGCAAAATGCCAAGAGAGGTTCGATACCTTTCAGACATGGCATTTTTCTATCTAAGAATCAGTGCCCTAAAACGCCTGAAGAGATAGAAAGTATGAGGCTAGTACCATATGCTTCCGCTGTCGGTAGCCTCATGTATGCGATGCTTTGTACGAAAGCAGATATCTCATATGCTGTAGGCATGGTCTCAAGATATCAGTCTAACCCTGGAAAGGAACACTGGACTGCGATCAAGCATATTCTCAAGTACCTTAAACGGACTAGAGATTATAGGCTTGTTTACCAGTCAGACAGTCTAGTGTCTTTGGGTTATACAGAATCGGATTTCCAGGCTGACAGAGATGAGAAAAAGTCAACCTCGGGTTATGTGTTTACCTTGGGAGGTGGAGCCATTTCATGGAGGAGTGCAAAGTAGAAATGCATTGCGGACTCAACCATGGAAGCAGAGTATGTGGCTGCTTCAGAAGCTTCGAAAGAGGCAGTTTGGCTCAAGAATTTCCTCCTGGATCTTGATATTATTCTGAATTTGCCTAAGGCGATCACGATTTATTGTGATCATGCGGGTGCAGTGACAAATTCTAAGGAACCTAGATCTCACAAGGTGTCTAAACACATAGACTGGAAGTACCACATTATACGCGTATTCGTAAATCGAGGTGACATGGTGATTAATAAAATTAGAACTGAAGTCAACCTAGCTAATCCTTTCACGAAGAGCTTACCACTCCCGGCTTACGAGAAGTATGTTCGTGGCTTAGGGATGGTAGAGATGCCCCCACTTAGGACTACAGAAACTTTTGTATAAGTGGGAGAAGATGCAGTGATAGATAGGATAGATAGCTGAGAGATAGTTGAGTACTAGTTTGTACCATAGCTGAGTACTAGTTTGTACCTAGAACTGACACATTGTATACTAAGAGTTTACTTTAGTATAAGTGGGAGAATTGTTGGGATTTTGTATACTGGAAGCAAATTTTATGCTTGTATACAATGTGTTTTGTCCCTACCACTATTTTATTCTCCTATATGATAAATATATATATTTGCACATGTTATCCTTTATCTTGTATAAAAGTTAGATTTGTGTGGTGTGTCGGGTATCACAGAAGACAACACAAATTTGTTGAACTGACAAGATATAAACAGTGATCACAGCTGAGACAACTTCAGGATAAGTTGTCGGTTTAAGCTGCAGTTTAGATAAGAAGTGGCTTGTCTTAGCTGTTTGTCTTTACTGGTACACTTAAGGTGGTGTATTGATGGATCACAGTGAGATGTGTTCTCCTGACTGACCTAAGTGGAGAACCAAGATCTCGATGACTTAGTTGGTCTTAAGCTTGGTAAGACTTCAGCTGAGTGCATTTGGCTATCTATCACTTTTACCTAGTATAGTCAATGTCATCGCGACCGGATCTACGTATCTTGGGTGTTAGTAGTTATTTGTGGCTTAGGCTGGTTGTCTGTATCTTGCAACCGTATCTTAGTAAAATGGGTTGATAATATCCCTTGAGGAACTCGAAAGGATTAGCACACTAAACCCCGCCGGTTGATTAAGTTCAGGTGTGTTAATAAGGTCGAGTGGTACTACTCAGGAATATAAGATGTTAATTAATTTAAGCTGTCAGTGAGCTTAATTAATTAATGGATATTTCTATCTTAAATACGGAGATCGATTAAGTCTAAAATACAAGCCCTTGCTCAATTTGGGATAAAGGGGTAAGTCAGCACGGATTCTCTAGTGGAATGAATCTGTGTTTATTAATTAATTTTGCTCTGGGCTGAGCATAGATAATTAATTAATTTGAGGCCCGACTTTATTTTTTGTATTAGATCCCTGATCTGGCCTAATTAGTTGCCTAGTTATTTATTGTCTCTCAGAAATCATTATTAATGGATTAATGTATTTTTACATTATTTAATAATGTTATTTATCTGGAATTAATTGGCTCGGCCAATTAATTGATAAATATTAGTAGCCAAGTGGATTAATTAATTGTATTATGGGCTAATTATGTGGAAGCCCATTAGGAATATAATTAAATTAATTGGCTACAAATATATTAATATTATATTGGCTTTTGAAGCCTATATATATTAGTATTCTGTTCAGAAACAGGATACACACAAAAATAATACACGCTTGCGTGAGTTTTGTCGGAGAGACTGTAATCTTATTTTCTCCAGTTCTCTGACCACCCAGAGGGAGAAAAAGGTCGGGACACAAATCAGAAGATCTGACACACGAGCAACAATCAGAGTTGCAACAACATACGAAAGAGGAAGGTATCATTCCTAACCCTCAATTATCAACTCAAACGCGAAAGTCAGTATTTACTTAATAATGCTACGAACAAGTCAGCTAGCCAAATTAGCTTTCTCAATCGCGTGGGCAAAGTGTATTTGTCTACTGAGTCCTATCTACTGACTTCAATCAGTGAATAGTAGTTCAGTATAAGATAGAGTGCGGAAATGTAGGCCCAAAATATCTCAGTTTGAAAAACACGTTTTATGCTAAATGTGATTTTAAAGTTCAGTTTTATGCAGTATGAACAGTTAATCAATGAAATAGTAAAACAACAAAAGCAGTTTTTAAACTGGTTTGGATACGCTGGATCCTACGTCCACTGTCCTGAACAAAGCAGGAGTTCTTGATTACTTATACTAAGCAAGTCTCAATCGATCTGTACGCTGGACAGATACTCTAGTTATAGTCTTATTGACTTTACAAGTTCAAACACGAGGTTTGATTTTCTCCAACTAAGAAATAGTTCTTACTATAAGAACAATTCAATAAGCTGAACTCCCGAATTTTCTAAGCTTATGATGTTACAATACGTTGCTTAGAATAGATAATGAGAACAATAAATCTGTAGATTGAAGAACTAAATAGGTTTCTCAGTGTGTGAGTTCTTCGTTGTGTTATGCTTTATGATCACTAGAGAGTTTGAATGCTAGAAAGCTTTGGTTCTTGTTGTTAACTTCTCTGCTTGAAGACTTCTCTATTTATAGTCTCGACTCATGAATAGATCTGTTGGAAGAGGTCTAGACACGTGTCGAAGACGACAAGAAAAACGACCATCTTCAATTTGAATGTCACTATAGGGATGTCCTCTTTTTCAGTTTAGGGAGCAGCTTTATGGCAGAGTATGTATAGTGTTGGCAGCTCCTTATTGGTTGAGGTTAGAGAGTTGGTGAGGTCTATTCAAACTCCAAGAGCATACTGAGTTTGACTTCCTCTGATTCCTTGGACCTTTTACTGAGTTGTCTTCTACTGAGATTCTCTTCTCATATATTCAGTGCTTAGCTCGATTTTCGTTGTAGATTTAGTGGGTTTAAACAAACCCAACTGTGTTTCTCAGTGTTGAGTCCTTCCGGCTGATACAAGATGTTCTATTGAACCTATCAGCTACTAACCTCTAGCTAGCTTACTACGTTCCTAACATGTTGAACTCAACTAAGCCATTACATTATAAGGTTCATCATTCAGCTAGGGATTTTGGATCTTCAAATCATATCGTACTGAATCTCATACCTAACAGACCACTATGTCTCAAAAATGGTGATCAGAAGAACCGTTCTGATACCAATTATTTATGATCGCGTGGGCAGAATTATTCAAGCTACTGAATATTATTTACTGATTTAATTCAGTACACAAGCTGTCAGTATGAGAAATTGTGCGGTATAGTGTAGGCTCGATTTTAATCGTCTCTTCTAAAAAACATCTCTTATTTAAAACAGTTTCAATTTATGCTTGTACTTGTCTTAAGCGATTTTAATGAAAATCTAGACTTAATGACTTTTCAAAAATGTTTGCATGCATGATGAACAGTAAGCAATAAAATAGTAAACGACACACAAATTTTTAGAGTGGTTCGGATGCGCAAGATCATATGTCCTCTACTCTGTTTCCAGGAGGGCTTGATTTGATTATATTGAGCAAGTGTCAATAGATCCCTGCACAGGACAAATCACCACTAGTTATAGGCCCAGTGACTTTACAAGGGTTTCAAAAATTAGGTTTGAGGTTTTTCTCCATTTATGAAGGAGTTCTTACTGTTGGTCCCGAGTGTACGGTCAGGTGTAGAGGGGGGGTGAATACACCTGATTCGATTTCTCAATTTCGAACTCGAACAGTCCTATTCAGGATGGTGTCTGACTGAAACAGTTCAGCAGACCAGACAACTGTTCTGAATCGAGTTAAAGGCTAAGAGTACTGACTCAGCTGAGATCTGCTAACTGACTAGGTCAGAATTCAGTATCTACAGTAAGAGTTCAGTGCGCGGAATAGTGTAGGCCCAAATCAGTTTTTGTGAGAAAACGTTTTAAGTCTCAGTTCAGTAGATTTAAATGTTCGAGTATCTTTGAGACAGGTTGATTGATTTTAAATATGATGATCGGTATGAATAGTAAAATCAATGCAACGATTAAGAAAGCGATAAGAGACACGAGGATTTTTAAAGTGGTTCGGATATCGCTCAAATCCTACGTCCACTGTCCCGAATGATCAGGAGGCTATTTATTATCCTGAGTTAGTCTCAGTCAGCTTGCACACTGGGCAAAGCCGCGTCTTGGTTTTTATACTGATCCAAGTCTCAGTTTACAACACTATCAAACTTAAAGTGTTTGACAAACTTCTCCAACAGTGAAGGAGTCCTTATACAATAAGGATTGGGTTCAAATGTGAACTCCTTCGTCTAAGCTATGGATATAACAAGTGAGCTTAGGGTTAGAGGGATAAGGAACGAGAATGTAGCTATCTAGAGCGACGAACAGCTGAGGGTTTAGCTATAGGTTCGTGTCAGTCGCTTGGATACTAGAAGCTTATGTCGGTTCAGCTTGGTTCCTTTTGAGCTGGATGTAGTCTTTCGCTGGAGATAACTCGGTTGATTCTTGCGGAAGACTTAGTCATTAATTTCGCTCGTTTGAATGCTCTCTCGTGTTCTAGGTGCGCGTATTCTCTTCAAATCTTGAATGATCCCTCTATTTATAGAGCAGAGATTGAAAATAGATCCGTTGGAGACGATCTTCTTCTCTCTCTCTCTTTTCGGTGGCAAACGGCTCTTTTGGTGTTGGTAACAGTGTACTTTCCCACCTTTTTAGGTAAAAGGTTGACTGCAGCTTTAGCAGGTGAGAAGACACGTGTATGCTTGTCATTCGTTGAGGTGAATGGAGTGGTTGAGACAGCACAAACTTCGAGACAGACTGAAGCTGACTTCTCTCTTCCTCGTACATGACAATGCTGATTGTCTTTCAAAAGATTCTGACAGTCCTGAAGACTATCTGCCGTTGCTGAGTCTGACCTTGTATTCAGTAGATAGACTGCTGAGATAAGTCTACTGATGATCAGCTCTGAGTCCAGTGAACTACTCCTGCTGAGTTCAGTTCAACTGACTCTCTCGGATATCTTTGCTCTCGCCGAGTCCAAGATCACCGAGTCTTCTACTTCGGTGCCGAGGCCGATGAGCTACTGAGCGCCTTGACCAGAAGCGAGTGTCTACTGAGTCTGAAACCTCAGAGACAAATACGAATACAAAGGAATGGTTCACCAATCAGATAGGGTTTTGGGATCTTCAAATCTTCTCAACAGTTCAGAGCACGAGGCTACTGAGCGTGATTCAGTATAGAAGATAGAGTCATTTCCCACAAGTATGATCATGCTGAGGATTGAATCATCACCCAACAATTTCCCCCTATTTGATGATGCCAAAACCTATCATCTATGTCCTATCAACTATGCTAAACACTAACTTACTCAGAAACAGAGCTCCTTACAAATATTACAAGTAGGATCCAGTGGAGTTGTCTGGTAAGTGCTAGACTACTGAGGGAGACAGGGCGTAAACAATTTCCCCCTTTACAATAATTTCCCCCATGCAACAATTTCCCCTAAGAGAAATAATAACTCTATGAAAGTCTAGTCTATCAGAGATCTAACCGAGCAAAAACTGACAAGTAAATAAACAAAGTGTGTGTGTGTCAGTAATCACTTCAGTGATTCTGAGTGTTAAAGCATAAAGCAAACACGGCTATTTAGACAACAAGTAGTTGTCAGAGCCAAAAGAAGATTTGTATATATGTGATAAACAGTTCAGTACATTACAAATCTTGCTAAGCTAAAAGGAGAACTAAGAGGGAGAACCCTTAAACTGCTGAATCCTATTCATGAAACCTTGGGATTTATCTTCAGGCAGTGGGACTCCATACATTCTGAACGTGTTCTTCCTCAGCTTCAGGTATTCGGCGAAGTCTGCTAGATCATCTTGTTCTAGACCTCTGTTCAACGCAGCACTCTTCACTTCTTATTCAATCATTCCGAGATGTACTGAGTCTTCTTGCCTTCTGGGTGGAGGAATGATCCTTGCTTTAGGAACGCTGACTACTACCCCTTCAGTTACTGCTCTGTGCATATATGGGTAAAGATCAGGTTCAGTAATGGTCATCCACTCGACATAGGCATCAGCCTTAGACATTTCAGGCCAAAATCGCCAGAAATAATTTCTCTTGATAAACTCTATCTTGGCCGATTCCCATCTCTGATTGAACTGAATAGGCATCCATTCGTCTGATCTCGGCCATCTATGTGTTTTCAGATCGTTTGGCTTCCTGAACCTTCTGTATCGATAAGGAATGTCAGCTTTCGAAGGAACTCTCAGCCTGGCCTCTTGTTCAGTACGCTTCCTGAGTGCCTCAAGGTCTGCCAAATGTATCCTCTCGTCCGGCGGCCTCTATCCGTCTAGCTTCCTCTCCTCTGTAGAGATATCTACCCATCTCAAGCAAAGATTTCTTCAATTTCGCATCTTGCTCTTGAGGCTTCGAGGAGCTTGTTCCGATTCGAGCAGGGGTACTAGATCTAGATTTGGATGTACCTCGCCTTTCGAGACTCTTCTGCTGCTTTGCTCCTTTTCTTTTTCTCTCGTCCTCTTCATCCGTTATGATGAGCTTTCTCGGAGACGATCTAGCGGCTTATCTTTCCTCCTCTCGGATGGGGCTTTAGTCTTTCCTTTGGCAGGCTTAGACTTTGGCTTGTTAGCCGCTTCGGCCTCTCGCAATTTCTCCGGCCGCCTTCTCATCCGCAGCCTATTTGGGCTTCCTCCTCGGTAGATATGTATCTTAATCTCTTTCTTTGGAGGGGTTGGAATTTTAAGCTTCGTTTGCCCTTGCCTTCTTGAACCGGGTGGTGGAAGAGGAGCCTCTTCTTCTTCCGAGTCCTCCACCGCTTGTTCGGCGTACTCGGCAACCTCCTTAATAATATCTTTGGGAGTCCGGGTTGCTCGAGTAGTCCGCTTGGGGTCTCGAGCCACTTGGGCCGATTTCGGTGTGCTCGCAGCCGAAACACCCCGGGCCTCACCCTTCGAGACCGAGTTTGAGTCCGGGATGACTTCGAGTGTAGCTTCCCCCCTTAGATTTTGGACTTTTGGTGGGAGTCGGCTTCTCGGTACTCTTCTTTCCTTCCCTTTTTCCTTCACTTTCCCCCTTTTTGGCATCATCAATGAGCACCGGGGTAGGGGACTAGGACCGACTTCTTCGTAGTTTTGTAGGAGGTTGACGGCTCATCAAGACGATGGTGGAGCTTAGTCGAGCCTCATGCAACTCGTTCCTCTCCATGGTAAGGTCTTCCTTGTACTGCTTGTGAGAGAGGTCACCGCTTCCTTGAAGTCTTTCACTTCTCGGTGATCTTGTCTTCCAAGGCCGGTTGGATATTCTCAAGTCTTTGTTCGGTGGCCTCGGATTGTTCGGTGATAGCGTCGGTATGAGCCAGTTTAGAAGCCAAAAATTCATCAAGTAGCTTGGCTTGGCTCTCCTCGAAAGATCTTGAGCCGAGCTTCGAATTTGACTTGCTTTCGAGCCAACGCTTCGAAATAAGCGCGGAAACATCGTGGGCGGGCGATGAAGAGACGAAGACTTCAGCCCCCGAAGTTCTTTTAGTCGTGGCTTGAGCGATGCGCTTCCATGTCCTATTGATAGCCTTCGCAAGATCTCGATTTTTGATCCCTTGGGCGGTTAAGGCTTTTGCCACGATCGAGATCTCTTTGCGGTCCGGGCTGGGCGCCGCTTCAAAAGTTGATCGGCAAAGAGCCGAGCGGGCTCTGCGAGGACGAAGCACCAGGCCTTGGACTTCTCGGGACCAAGGATACCGAGTGGTGGTGCTTTGCTTCGGTATGGGTATCCTTGTCCCGTGGATGTCCCTCATCGGGCTTTCCGGGCCGGGAATCACCTGGGTGGGTCCCGATCGTGGTCGGACCCATCTGAGGGCGGCGAGCCAGCTGCTTGGCGTCGATCAGCAATAATTGCAAGCATGGCTGCCCTTAGATTCTCCAGCGTGTTGAGGTTCTCAGGCTCTGAATAGCCTATCTCCTCACGCAATCTCGGTTCTTCCAAGTGTAGGCTGGCGACGGGAGTAGTGTAGAACAAGGCGTTGAAGCCGAGGCCACTCCCGAAAGCGTAGGATCATATGGAGCCTTGCTGACTTAGCTAGGACGAGCAAATCTGAATGGTCAGCAAGCTCTGGAGTCTGTTGAAGGATCTCACGGGAGGCTCGAGATAAGATCATTGAAGCTTCCATCCCGATTGATTCACCTTCGAGATGCGGTCTCGGACTCCAAGTCTACATGTGTGAAGTCTCGCTCTTCGATTGGAGGGACCGAGCCGAGTGGAGGGACGAAAGGGGGGCCGTCTAGGCGCCGAATATCTGCGCTCCGAGCTTCGAAGCATCCCCTTGGTCCCTTTCGGTGGAAACGATCTTCTCCATCGACCGAGTCTTCTCGAAGACTCGGACTCATCAACCACTGCAGTGGCCGAGTAGTCTTCTCGGGAGCCTCGTTCGGCAGGCACTTCTGGAACCTCCTCAGTAGCTGGCACCTCAACGGCTTTCTTCAGTTTCTTTGCCGGTGCCTTAGGAGTTTTAGCGGGAGGGGTTCTTTTCTTTGTAGGCGTAGCCTGCTGAGACTTTGATTGCGGAGAGACTGCTGAGGGTCCTGACCCTATCTGCTGAAGCGCTGCTGTCTTGTTGTGAAATCTGACCTTCTTCACATTGAAGTACTCCTTGTCACTGTAGGTGATAGGCTCAGATCCACATAAATCTTCGATCATGATGGACAGCTTTAAGTCCATACAACAATTTGCCCTTTGCGCTCAGCATGTTCGATGCCTTGTCGAACTTAGCAGCCTGAGCCATGAATTCTCGGAGAAAGAACTCCGTCCAATTTATCTGGGCTCGGTCGTATATGGCCATCATCATCTGAATCTTAGGCCTCGACACCTGGTCAAACGACCCTGCTTGGCTTGTCGTAGGCTGCGTCACTATATAAGCAAGTGCCCCGAACCGAGGCAACATGTCGTTCTTCGAAAAGCAGCACGAAAGTAGTGGGCTTTCCACGTAAGACGGTAAGATATTCATCAACTCGGTCGTCTCTGCATCCCGATCGCATCGGTCCCTTCGGAGGGCAGATCAAAACATCGCTTCAAAGCATCCTTGATGGACATCTGCTTCAGCTCCGTAGTGGCGTTTTGGATAGAATGGGCAACAAATCTTGCCACTATGTCTCCAGACGCTGCGTCTGAATTCAAGTACAGCTCTGCAACCTGTCTCGGGAGGAAGAACGAAGGCCTCCTAGACAGAAATTTCTCCAGCCCTGACTCGCGCAGAGCTAAGAATATATCGTCCATGTATTCCAGATCGCATGAATAGAAATCCATGGTGGGTTCAAACCATACGCGATCCTTCTCCAGAATGTTCTGCATATCCTCTGGAGATATCATAGAGATATTGGTTTCCGCCATTGTACCTGTTACATGAAGTTGTTATCAGTATCGATTTTTAAATAAAACTTTTTATATATGATACTAATCAATAATGATCAACACATAAGTAACTTCATGTAGGCATACCGAGAATTTGATCGAGGTGAAAGTAAGCAAATGAGGGTTTTTGCACAAAGGTATTCTCGGATTTTTCGGAGGTAAGATATGATCGAAATGTTAAGTGCGAATATGGCGGTTCTTAAGATTTGATCGAAATATGTACATATCTAGAAGATGAACAGTTATCGATCTAAGGCTGAGTTTAAACCTACTTTATGAGATGGACGGTTAAGATTCAATATTATAAAAGGTAATGATCACAAAAGGCGTCTAAGTCAATGCAAGTTGTAAACATGCCTAAAGAGTAACTATGATAAGACATGCATTTAATGCGCACAGAGTTCAGCAAAGTTGTGCATAGAATGTCGTGTATTAAATGTAATCTGTTATCAATAAATGACAAACTAAGAGATATTTAAATCATGCTGAATCTCCATAATAAATACTTATCATTGTTGCATTAGATACTATAGAGTAGAGATACGCAAACCTGTCAGCTAAACATAGTAGTCAGCTGATACCTCGTGTAGATGGTTTTCTGAATCTCTACGTACTGATTGTATCAGTACTGAGAGTGAACATTCCCCCTTACTGAAATGTCTCTCTCCTGAAACCTTATTACTGACTGGGGTCAGTAGGGTCCAGCAGACCTAGCTCTACTGAAAGTTCTCTGAATCTGGATTCAGCTAGAGGCTTGGTCAGTATATCAGCCCTTTGTTTGTCAGTATGGATCTTTTCCATTCTGATATCCTTCTTTTCGACATGGTCACGAATGAAGTGATGTCTGATGTCCACGTGCTTGCATCTCGTGTGAAGAACAGGATTCTGAGTGATTGCAATAGCACTGGTACTGTCGCAGAAGATCGGCACTTCATTCTGAATGATGTCATAGTCTCTCAGCTGCTGTCTCAGCCAAAGGATTTGGGCGCAACAACTTCCAGCAGCCATGTACTCAGCTTCAGTAGTCGATGTGGCCACTGAGTGCTGTTTCTTTGAAAACCATGAGATCAGCTTGCTGCCAAGGAACTGACATGTTCCTGAAGTTGATTTTCGGTCTATTCTACATCCCGCATAGTCGGCATCGGAATAACCGGTTAGTTCAATATTATCATCACTGGATACCACAAACCCATGTCAGGTGTTCCTCGTAGATAGCGGAGAATCTTCTTTGCTGAGTCCATATGACTCTGCTTAGGATTCGCCTGAAATCGAGCACAGACACCTACAGCATAAGTTATGTCATGACGAGTAGCTGTTAGATATAATAAAGAACCAATTATAGCACGGTATTCAGTTTGGTCTACTGATACTCCCTCTTTATCAAGATCTATCTTCATATTCGTGTTCATCGGGATCTTGATTGATTTGCCGGATGTGCAGCCGAATCTTTTGATGAGGTCTCGAGTGTATTTGCCTTGGTTGATGAACGTTCCCTTTTCAGATTGCTTGACTTGAAAACCAAGGAAGTAGTTCATTTCACCCATCATCGACATCTCGAACTTATCCTTCATCATCTTTTCAAATTGCTGACACATAATGATATTCTTCGAACCGAAGATAATGTCATCCACATAGATTTGCACGAGTAATAGGTCGTCTTCCAGTCGAATGCTAAACAACGTGCGATCTACTGTGCCCTTCTGAAAACCTTTCTGAAGAAGAAACTCAGACAGGGTATCGTACCAAGCCCTGGGTGCTTGTTTTAACCCGTATAGAGCCTTTCTGAGTCTATATACTTGATGTCCCCTGCTGAAAGTCGGGCGGTTGTTCCACATAGACTTCTTCTTTCAAGCACGCCATTCGGAAAGCGAGACTTCACATCCATTTGATAAACTCGAATCGTTGATGTGTTGCGTAGGCTAGGAATAGTCTAATTGCCTCCAATCTTGCAACCGGAGCGAACGTCTCATCGAAATCTATTCCTTCACTTGACAAGTAGGCTTTAGCCACGAGCCTTGCTTTGTTCCCGACTATAACGTTGTTTTCATCTCGCTTGTTTTTGAAGACCCATTTGGTTCCAATGACATGTTGATGCCGGGGTCCGTCTACAAGCTCCCATACTTCGTTTCTCGTGAACCGATTCAGCTTCTTCCCGCATAGCAATAATCCGGGCCAAGCATCTTTAAGTGCATCCTCAATATTCCGAGGCTCTTGGTAGACAAGAAGCGGGAAAATAATGCGCTTTCTCCTTGACAGAATCCGGATCTTGTCTTGACATGTGCTTGAAGGATCTCCAATTATAAGATCGGCGAAGGTGAGCATCTAGCCACGATCTACGATGTTTTAACTCTTCATCTCGAAATTTGTTCAACACGAGATAGTAGGTGAGTTAGGCATTTCAGTTGTACTATTCCGAGATTGAAGAATTTCGGTGATAAGAGTATGATCTACCGAGTCACCGTGTTCGGGGCATTCAGCTCAGGAACATTTCTAGATGTTCCCCCCGAGTTGTTATTCTCGGTAGTGTTGGTCTCGCCATTACCTCTACGGTTTCCTCATCGACTCGAGTTACCCGGGATTGATTCGTTCGGGAGAATCAATCCGCTCGGCTACTTGCTCACTGGTTGAGATTCGGTAGATTTGTCTTCGGTTTCTTCGTCCGAATCATCATCCCAACATAGCCGGATCTTTTCGGATTTGTCTTTTAAGCTTAGATCCCGTAGCCGCTTCGATGTCCTCGGATTCGGAATTTGAGTTATTGCTCCCGTCTTCGTAGCAAACTCGTTAAAAACAACATGAGGGCTTTCCTCCACGCAAAGAGTCCGATAGTTGAATACTCGAAAGCTTTGCTGACCCGAGAGTATCCTAAGAATACTCCCCGATCCGACTTGCTATCAAAAGTCTTCACCGATCTTTCCCATTATTGTGGATAAAGCATGAACAACCAAAAATATGGAAATAAGATAGAGAAGGCTTCCTGCCGTTCGATAGTTCATATGGTGTCCGCTTATGCTGCTTTGTCAGTAGAGATCTATTCTGAGTATCACATGCAGTATCAGTAGCTTCTGCCCAGAATTTGGTTGGGAGTCCTGAGTCTGCGAGTAGAGTCCTTGCTGCCTCTTTTAGAGTTCTCGTTCTTTCGTTCAAGCAACTCCATTCTCGCCGAGGTGTGCGTGCGGTGAAGTCTCATGCTCTATTCCTTCTGCTTTGCAGAACTCCTTTACCATGGAATTAAGGAACTCAGTTCCTCTGTCTGAACGTATTTTTCTGATCTTGGTGTTCTTCTCGACACTGAGCTTTTTCTAGAGTGTTTCTTGCAAGCTTGTTGAGCGTCTTAAAGTTGAGATGGCTGAGTCTTCTGTGCCATAGCCACCCCGTGCGGTTGTCATTCTTCGCCAATAAGCAAGCTTCAGGTTCAGCTGAGTTCCAGTCAGCCACATATATGTTCTTTCTGCGCGAACCTGATAACACTGTTTTCCCTGTGGATTTATCAATAACATCACAGAAACCAGCGTCAAATATCACTCTATTTGAGTTATCACAAAATTGACTAACAGAGAGAAGATTATGTTGAAGTCCTTCAACATATGATACTCTTGGAACGTTGGCAGTTCCAATGCTGAGTGTTCCATATCCTCTGGTATAGCCTTTTGAATTGTCTCCGAACTCAATTCTGGGTCCTTCTTCAGTGATATAATTCTTCGGTAGACTCCTTTGGTATGTCATGTGTCTTGAGCATCCGTTGTCCACATACCATGGGTCTTTACGCACCTGCAAAACAGAATTATATTCAGGTACCCTTTATTTTTGATTTTGGGTCCTTAGATGTTAGTTTTCATAACCCAAATCTGTCTAACAACCCTGGTGGTTTCAGATATTTTCTTTCCACTAGAGTCAACATATCTGACCACTGGACTGGTCGCAGCTGACTTCTGAGGCTTCTGAGGTTCAGGAGTCCTGATCTTCTGAGTTGGTGGACTGCTGACCTTAGCCTTCTGTGTGGCTTTCTTTTTCTTCTGACCTTTGGAGCCTCTTCTGACTATAGGTTCATAATAGTATGACCCATACTGAGCTGGATGTGTCAGCTTTGGAGGTCCATACTGATCTGCCAATTTTGATTTGTTGGTTCCCCCTTGACTGAACTGGGGTTTCTTGGCACTGATCTTCTTGTCAGAATGCTGATGTGTGGGATGAGGTGCTTTCATCTTCTGTTTGTTCTTTGCTAGGGGGTTCATTATATTTGCGTTCATAGTCTCCCCTTGAACAAACCTATCAGCAAGCCGTACTTCTGAGTGTACTGGGGCAGATGAGGAAGCTCCCTGGCTGAATCAAAGTCCTTCCTTGCAGTGCTTTGGCTTATTGCTTGCTAGCATAGCCTCTAATTTCTTCTCGGCACCCATGTACCTCTCGGTCATCGGGCTCCTCCGGACATCATCACTCTTCTTCGGTGTGTCGTGCTCGGCCTCGAAGTCCCGACATTTCTTGCTTAGCAGACTCGGTTCAAGATCTTTCCGAGTCAAGTCATCGGTCAAAACCGAAATCCGATCTTCTTGATGCCGAGACTTGGCCATCAGAGAGTTTATCTCCTCCCTGAGTCTCAACACAAGTCCTTCGGCCTCAGTAGCAACCTGACTCTCCTGAGAAAGTCTCTGATTCTCTACTTTCAGGGTATCCAACTCCTGAAGAGTCTTGCTGAGCTGCAGACTCATCTGAATTTGTTCGTCGAGCAGTTCTTCGTATGCGGTTGCGACGTCCAAATTCTCATCTGCACCTGAAATAGTGTCGTGTGTGCAGTGTGAAGAGGAGTTAAGTGGTTCATGAGAATTTACCTCATCCTCTTCGCCTGCCATCATGCACTTTTCAGCTGATTCTTCTGCTTCATGCTCTAAGGCCATGAAGGCTGCTTCATCGTCAGATGAATCCATAAAGGAGTCGACCTCTTCTGAGTCATCTGAGATTTCGCCAGCTATGTAGGATTGTCTTTTCTGGGCGAATTTCTCTCTCCTTGCCTTACGTGCTGCGCGTTCAGCACTACTGAGCTCAGGACAATCATACTGATAATGTCCCGGCTTCTTGCAGTTGTAACAAGCGATGACTCTTTCTTCTTTGCTTTCGCTATTCTTTGATGGTTCTAAGTCATCTTTCTTTCTGCATTCAGAAGATTGTGAGTCAGGAGTGTGTTTCGACATATAATTTGACTTACCTTTCGTTTCCCGATAGGCTTTAGTCACTTTTCTGCGTCGCTCCTTCTCCTTCTGATACTTTACAGCGAGCAGTGCATACTTATGAGCGAGACTTCCTTCTTGTAGATCATTGAGTGAAGGTTCAGTCTTACTCGTCGTTTTGCTCGTTGCTGGAGATGTTGTGCTGACTGATGCTTTGAAAGCATGGTCGATTTTTGTGTCGGCTTCACTCTCCGCTTTCTTTGAGGTCCGTCGAACTCAAACTCCTGCACTTTAATTACGAAAAGATATGGTCGGGAGACACAAGCATCTAAGTCGAATGTCACAATAGAGTGGCAAAAGGTGTCCAGTGTCCATCCGGCGGTGCCCTCGGAATCTTCGATTCATCTCTCATTCTTCGAATGTCTTTCCCACCCATTGATAGAGTTCATCGATTGGTAAATCGACGTTCGATCTTCGATTTTGTCACCGGGCATGAGAGACAAGCTTTCCGGCTTTTGGAGTTCCAAGGTCTAGTTTATTCGCTTTAATCTTCTCGAGTCCCTCGACTCGGTAGCGCTAGAGCGTCCCGCAGTTCTTTTGCGGTCTTGCATTCCCGAACCCTACCAAGATAAGAATCACTAAGGGTGGTCGGTATATAGCATTTCCGGCAACACGGTCTAAGTTGTGAAGCTTCTTCTCCTCGGGAGTGAAGAGACTTCGTCTTTGGGAATCTTCTTCCCGGTCACCATTCCTCCTCCTTGAGCTTGGTCCCCGAAGTTATGACACTATCGATCATGGGAACGATAGATCCATCTTCAAGCACTTCGGTCATATTGTCATGGAGGGATGTCAGATGTGCTTCCATTCTGACTCGCCATACTCCATAATTCTCCACCGAGAACATGGGTACCATCCTTATACCCGACATATCAGGCCCATGAAGAATATAGATATGAATGTAGAGTGATATGCGGTGAAAACGTTTTCCTCCCGGATCCGTTCGAATAGACCGGTCTCAAAGTGACAAGAGTCTTAAAGAACTCCCGCTCCGATACCAATTGTTGGTCCCGAGTGTACGGTCAGGTGTAGAGGGGGGGGGGTGAATACACCTGATTCGATTTCTCAATTTCGAACTCGAACAGTCCTATTCAGGATGGTGTCGGCCCGATCAGTCAGCCAGACAGGACTGCATAACCGTTTCGAATCGAGTTAAAGGCTAAGAGTATCGACTCACTGAGATCCGCTAACCGACTAGGTCGAATTCGGTATCTACGGTAAGAGTTCGGTGCGCGGAATAGTGTAGGCCCAAATCGGTTTTTGTGAGAAAACGTTTTAAGTCTCAGTTTAGTAGATTTAAAAGTTCGGTATCTTTGAGACAGGTTGATTGATTTTAAATATGATGATCAAGATGAATAGTAAAATCAATGCAACAGTTAAGAAAGCAGTAAGAGACATTCGATTTTTAAAGTGGTTCGGATATCGCTCAAATCCTACGTCCACTGTCCCCGAATGATCGGGAGGCTATTTATTATCTCGAGTTAGTCTCGGTCGGCTTGCACACTTGGGCAAAGCCGCGTCTTGGTTTTTATATCGATCCAAGTCTCGGTTTACAACACTATCAAACTTAAAGTGTTTGACAAACTTCTCCAACGGTGAAGGAGTCCTTATACAATAAGGATTGGGTTCAAATGTGAACTCCTTCGTCTAAGCCGTGGATATAACAAGTGAGCTTAGGGTTAGAGGGATAAGGAACGAGAATGTAGCTATCTAGAGCGACGAACAGTGAGGGTTTAGCTATAGGTTCGTGTCGGTCCGCTTGGATACTAGAAGCTTATGTCGGTTCAGCTTGGTTCCTTTTGAGTCGGATGTAGTCTTTCGCGGAGATAACTCGGTTGATTCTTGCGGAAGACTTAGTCGTTAATTTCGCTCGTTTGAATGCTCTCTCGTGTTCTAGGTGCGCGCATTCTCTTCAAATCTTGAATGATCCCTCTATTTATAGAGCAGAGATTGAAAATAGATCCAATGGAGACGATCTTCTTCTCTCTCTCTCTTTTCGGTGGCAAACGGCTCTTTTGGTGTTGGTAACAGTGTACTTTCCCACCTTTTTAGGTAAAAGGTTGACTACAGCTTTAGCAGGTGAGAAGACACGTGTATGCTTGTCATTCGTTGAGGTGAATGGAGTGGTTGAGACAAGCACAAACTTCGAGACAGCGAAGCCGACTTCTCTCTTCCTCGTACATGACAATGCCGATTGTCTTTCAAAAGATTCTCGACGTCCCGACGACTATCTACCGTTGCTTGAGTCCGACCTTGTATTCGGTAGATAGGCTCTGAGATAAGTCTACGATGATCGGCTCCGAGTCCAAATGAACTACTCTGCGTGAGTTCGGTTCAATCGACTCTCTCGATATCGTGCTCTGCTGAGTCCAAGATCACTGAGTCTTCTACACTGGTGCTGAGGCTGATGAGCTACTGAGCGCCTTGACCAGAGCAGAGTGTCTACTGAGTCTGAAACCTCAGAGACAAATACGAATACAAAGGAATGGTTCACCAATCGGGATGGTTTTGGGATCTTCAAATCTTCTCAACGGTTCGAGCACGAGGCTACTGAGCGTGATTCAGTATAGAAGATAGAGTCATTTCCCACAAGTATGATCATGCTGAGGATTGAATCATCACCCAACACTTACAATAAGAACAATTCAGAAATGAATTCCTTTGATTTCTAAGCTTATGATATAGCAATGTAGGCTTAGAGTATAGAGAAGAGAACTAGATTACTTTAGAGAGAAGAACTATATCAATTGGATATCGGTTCAACAGTTCTTCGCTTTGTTTGTTTTGAGTACGCTAGAGCTTATATGCTTGAACGCTTTGTGTTCCCAGTGTGTTTAATGTTGGACAAGACCTAGACAAGTGGCATGAATTATGAGCAAAATGGGTATCTCTAATTTGAATGTTATTGTAGAGATTCTCTGTTTTTTAGAGTTGGGAGGTTGACTGCAACTTTATGCCAGTGTAAGTCCAGTGTTCGTAGTTCCTCATTGGTCGAGGTTTGTTGGTAGGTGAGACTTCGTTCAAACTCCAAGACTGATTCTGAGTTGACTTCCTATGATACCTCAGACACTTTACTGAAAAGTCTTCTACTGACATTCTCTAAGATCTTCAGCATGTTAGCCGATGCTTCGTACTGAATCCATAACACTCGTTCAACAAATTCGTCTCAAATCCTACTGAGTCTTCAGACAGCTAAGTCTAAATGACTGCTGACCAAAGATAATCTACTGAGTCTAAACAACAGCTACTGAAACGTTATATAGCATACTAAGCTCCTAACATGCTGAGCTTAACTAAGCTATACATCTATTATAGTATATTGGTTCACCACTCAACTAAGACTTTGGGGATCATCAAATCTTTTAATAAATCATCACCCAACATAGTTTTATCTACTTGAGTAAAAGTTGTCGGTGTTCGCATTACTGAAAAAACAATTTAATTTTGGAAAACCGTCATTGTTTGCGTCATTTAAAAGTAGCTTAATTAATTTTAGAAAAAACTTGTCAATATTTTTAAAAGCACCTAATGACTAGTTTCTTACTTCAGGCTTCATTTTAAGCTTAAAAAAATAGAAAAACTGAAGCGAAGGTTAGCAGCCTTAAATTGTCTCTGAGAGTTGTTTCCTGAATCTGAAAGAGAGTACTTGGGCGGAATGGTTTGTGGGTTCCGAACAGCTATCGTAACTGAACTTCTCATCCAGCTCCTCCCGAATAAAAGGATTCAGTTTATGGGGGGTAGTATAGGATCCGTGGTCGGGGAGAAAATCAATGGAATCTCATCACCCACACATAACGAATTGGTGTGGATATTCATATCATAATATATGAACAGTAATAATACTGATGAAATATTAAATAACCATAAAGGCTCCGGTGTATAGAGAAGACCTCACCGTTTAAGAAGTGTTGGTCCGGAGACGAAAGTCAGGTGTAGAGGGGGGGGAGGGGTGAATACACCTGATCTCAGTTTCTTTTCTCAGAACGTGAAGGACAGCTGAGCTGTAGGTTGCGACTGATGAACAGTGCCATATAGTAACCTTCGATCACGGGTCAGAAGTGTAGCCAACTACTGAGCTCTCCTACTGACTTTTGTCAGTACTTGAAACTTAGTCGGAGACGTTGTGCAGATAAGAGTGTAGGGCCCGGAGATTCGTCTCAGTTTGAAAACGCGATTTCGCAAATAAAAGTCTTTTGGCTAGTGCGCTTTGAAAATACGTTTTATGCAAAGATATGATTTTTTAATCAGTTTGTATGCTATGCAATAAAACAGTAAATAAGACAAGCAATTTTTAACGTGGTTCGGATATGCAAGATCTTACGTCCACGGTCCTGATGAACAGGAGAACTTGTTGATTTATCTGAGCAAGCCTCAGCAAGGAATCTGTGCACTGGACAGACCCTTCTAAGTTATAGTCCTTAGCGACTTTACAATTCAAACCGAAGTTTGAAGGGGAGGGGATAATCTTCAACTAGGAAGGAGTTCTTACAATAAGAACAATTCACAGAAAGTGAACTCCTTCGAAATTCTAAGCTATAAATTTAGCAATGAGCTTAGCTAGAGAAGAAGGGATCTAAAGAACTCTAGAGAGAAGAACTAGAAATATTCTATGAAGGCAAGTTCTTCGCTTGAATGATCTTTAAGTTTGCTAGAGTTGTTCGTGAGCTTGAGCGTTTTCCCTTGTGTATCCCGTGCGTAGAGCTCGGTTTTCTTCTCTATTTATAGTTGTGAGCAGGCATATGTCCGTTGGAGAAGACGATGCCACGTGTCACAAGCTTCCAAAGAAAACGACCATATTTTTCGAATTGTTGCGCAGGGCGGTTGGCAGCACCGTACATGAGAGCAGCTTTAGTTGGTCAGAGCATGTAAAGCGTTGTCGGCTTCTCATTGGTCGAGGTCTGTGGTAGGTGAGAATGTGTCAGTGGTCAGAGTTGACTATTCCTCAACCTCGTATGATCTTCTACTGAACTTCGAAATGACTTTTGCGGCTGGGTCGTTTTCTGTCGGATACAGTAGACTTAGGATAGTCTCTGTCTTCTTCGTCTGAGTCGGCTGACAAGGATATATCTCTAGAGTAAGGTCAGCTGATGACTGCGAAGGTACTGAGCTTGCATGAAGTTCTTCTGCTGATGTTTATCAACTGATGAGCTATCTTCTAGTGAAGGTAAAGATCAGCTGCTGACTGAAGAACGCAAGCTATTACACTGATGCGTGGGGTTCTGGAGAGTAACGTCGACAGAAGATCAATCCAACAATTTACCCCGTACAGGACTTAGACAAAAAGATAAACAATACAAAAAGTCTAACCTATACATCAACTAATCCTATCAAGACACTACACTACTGATATCAGTTGGGTTTTGGGATCTTCAATTCCAAAGTACTACTATGTTTTCCCCCAATATTATTTTAACCACTAATAGCTGAGTATCATCTACTGACTCATAACCCAACAAGAAGTAACCATAGAAACGCGGAAACCCACTAGAAATTGAGATTCTATAGATATTGGGACCTTTGGTGCAAAGTGGTTGCCGATGTCTGTCCTGCTAAACTCATCTTAGTAGTGGATGGTAAAGCCTGGTATCCTGCACCTCACGTTCATGATATCTACATTCAACATCTCTTTCTGCCTCCCTAACTGCACCAAGACTGCTTCGAAGAAAGAGACTTCCCTCGTCAACTCCCTCTCTTTCCTTTTTTCGCCTCCATGTCCCCCACGGGAGATCCTGTAATTCCAATTAAGAATTCTCCGGGCCGACTTGTGATCACAGTAGATCTCAGTGGGATCATCCCCAAAGTACCTTCCTCGCGTATGTATAAGACCGAATCCGCTCGATTTCTAAAAAAGATTACTAATCCTTAACTTTTCGAGGAATTTGAATATGCTTTGTCTACGAACAAGGAAGCTATAAGCTTTTCTGCTCATTCCGTCTTTTTTGGCCTCATTTAACAGATTTTAACATATAATAAAACGTGCACTCTAAACATTAAAAGCAAGTGTTTTTTTTAGCCAAAAAAGTTCGAAAAGCTTCCAAACACTACCGCTTTATTTGAATCATTAAGTAAATGCGGGAGAATGCAATATCATTTAGCCATATGGGTACTCAAAAGAAGTTTTTTTGGACGTTAACTATATAATATAAGTTACTATAGTAAAAAAATAGCAATTCATTTCCTTTTTCCTTTAGTTTTTCGTATTTTGATTTTCTATTGTTAGAGAAAATATTAATCCATTATAAAAAGACATAAAAAAGGAAAATAATGAAACTAATCTTAAATCAACCAAGAAAACAAAGCAGGCTAAGTCACAAAATAATAAGATAAAAGCTTAACTACCATGAATCTCTACAAAATACCTCAACCCCTATCTCACAACTGTTAACAATCATTGGGATCGACCATGAAATTCTCTTCACCTATCATTACTTCTCACCTCTAACAATTTCTTCTATTAATTTATTACTTTTACTTGCTGCAAACCAGAACTAACTTCTCCTCTTTAATTTCTTTCGATACGACGTTTCATAACTTTTTTAAATGCTCTTTTAATTTTTACAAAGAGCTAGGGTTTTGGAACGAACCCCTAGCCATTATTTGTAAGGAAGGGAGGATCACTCCCTTAAATTAAGCGAATCTAGGCGCAAACATACATACATACACACATATATATATATACACATATATATACGCATTCAAATGGAAGGAAATAAACCGATCAGTACTTTGCTGATATTATTTGTTGGCGTTGCTTGCCTTTTGCCCATTGTTAATGCTCATATCGAAGAATGGGATGAGGTATGGCGGCGGCGGGCGGATGAGGCTTGGAACCGTACTCTTCAGGCCTATCATCCGAACCCCGATGACGTAATCGATCATTTGAATGCACATGTCAACAGGTAATATAATTCTTTCATCGTACAATGTTCTTATATTTGGTAACCTAAAATAGAATATCATGATACGCGTATATACTATTTTAAAATGAGGATTAATCAAAATTGTGTTTGCTAGACGTCTACCACTAAATTGTCTATTTAATAATCTAAATTATGAAAAGAGGTAAATTAAAAACAATAGTATTATATCTTTGATCAAGAATGCATTACAAAAATGTTTAACAAAACATTATAAAGTTGTCTCCAAGAATATTTGTTGAAGTAACACCATACTATTGTGATCAATCGGAATACACACCAACATCTACGAATTGGATTAGTTTCTCCTCAACAAAAACTCATTATTTACCGCAAAAACATATGTTTAGTCAACTAGCACTCAATGTTTATTGAAATTGTTCTGAAGAACTTTTTGAGAAGCTTCATAACTGATAATGCTCATTAATTATCAGTTATGAAACTTCTCAAAATCAAAATATTTATGTATCATAAAAGAAAAAGGAAAAGAAGATTAGCTTGTCAATTAAATTAGAGTTCATTGAGTTAGAAATGGTTGATTATTTATTTAATGATATAAAATCTCTTACTCTCATCTCTTGTAATTTTGTAGAGCATTGAAGGAAATTGAAGAGGATGAAGGAATTAGTCTGGTGTCAAATAGCAGTAGAAGGATTCTTCGAGGGAAAAAGAATGAAGGTCCATGCAGGGCGACCAACCCAATTGATAGGTGCTGGAGATGCCAACCCAACTGGGCCGAGAACCGGTTCAGGCTAGCAGACTGTGTATTAGGCTTCGGGCGGAGGACCACTGGCGGTAAGAACGGGAAGATATATGTGGTAACGGACCCCTCAGACGACGACATACATTACCCTAGACCCGGAACCCTAAGGCATGCCGTGATCCAAAAGGAACCACTTTGGATCGTGTTTCATCGCAGAATGTTGATCACCCTCAAACAAGAACTCATGGTGCAAAGCCACAAGACCATTGATGGACGCGGCACCCTAATCGATATTGCATACGGCGCAGGAATAACCCTTCAGTATGTAAGGAATGTGATCATCCATGGGATAAAGATTCATCACATCGTGTCTAAGGATGGTGGCATGCTCAGAGACTCGGTTGATCATTATGGGTTTCGCGGCGTCAGTGATGGCGATGGGATATCCATATTTGGATCACAAGATATTTGGATCGATCATGTTTCTATGACCCGATGCGCTGATGGGATGATTGATGCCATTCAAGGTTCCACAGCAATAACCATCTCGAACAACCATCTCACCGACCACGACAAAGTAACACAACGTCGCGTCTTGGTAACTGCATATAAATTAGATTAATTTAATGAATATGTACGTATGTGATGCAGGTGTTGCTTTTTGGCGGGGGAGATTCTGATACCCGTGACCAGAAAATGCAAATCACAGTAGCTTTCAACTATTTTGGAAAAAGATTGGTGCAGAGAATGCCGAGATGCAGATTTGGTTACATTCATGTTGTTAACAATGACTACACACACTGGCTAATGTATGCCATTGGTGGAAGCAGTCATCCAACCATAATTAGTCAGGGCAATAGATACAGAGCTCTTAAGCCAACCGCCAGGGAGGTACAAACCAGATATAAGGATATAAGTTTTCTACAATCGTTCTGTTGTAAGATCAAAAAATTGAAGGGTATTTTCGTAAATGCAGGTGACCAAAAGGGTGGATGCTTCAGAGTCGGAATGGAAGGGATGGACATGGATATCAGACGGAGACGTGTTTGAGGGCGGTGCGTATTTTGTTCCTTCTGGAGATCAGAGCTGGACAAAGAAACATCCTGAGGTGTATGACAAGATTGTGGCTGCCCCCGGAAAATATGCTAGTGAAATGAGCATATTCAGTGGGAGAAGAAACTGCAAGAGAGGAAAACCTTGTTAATTAGTTCCGAAAGCCATCTTCTAACAATTCCTCGCTCATGATTGTTTGTTCGTTTCAATAAGAATTTCAAACCAGCTTGAAAAAATCACTTGTTTGATAAGATAGAAAACTCATTGAAAATGGAATCAAGGGAATATATGAATAATAAACTTTTCAAGTTTGATTCGTGTTTGGCTTTACTAAATTTATTCCAGCTCAACTCTTCTATAGCCTAGTTATCAAAGAATAAATCTAGGTTTAGTTTAAAATTGTTGGAGTATTTCAAGACAAAACATAATAATTAATCATAGCATAATTATAAACTCTAATGTGTGGATGAGATTAGGTATGATAAGAATTGAACATCCCAAAACCTTAGATGAATGATGAACCAGGTAATGTAATAGCTTAGTTGAGTTCAGCAGCTGATAGACTCAGTAGAGTAGATCTTTGTTAGCCGGACGGACTCAGCATTGAAGACTCAGTATGGTTGTTCAGAATCTACTGAATTCAAGTGGACGGGAAAATGCATGAACCTGAACTTTTCAGAAGAATGTCAATAGATGATAACCCAGTCCAAGGAATCAGAGGAAGTTAATTCAGCATATGCTTTGGAGTTTGAACAAGCCTCACCTAACATTCAACCTCGACCAATGAGGAGCTGCCGACACTGTACTTTCACTGACAAAAGCTACGCTCAAGACTGAAAAAGAGACAATTATGGCCGTTTTCCTTGCTTTTGACATGTGTCTAGGTTCCCTCCACCAAATCTATTCACAAGTCAAGACTATAAATAGAGATCGAGACTTCAACGACCAAGAACACCAAGAATTCAAGCATACAACCTTTAGCGAACTTAAAGCTCACTCAGCTAAGAACTCACTTCTTAGGACATCTTTTATAGTTCTTCTCTCTAGAGATACATTGTTCCCAATCTCTATTCTAAGCCACCATTGTTAGATCATAAGCTTAGAAACCGTGTAAAGTCACTAAGACTTTAACTAGAGTATCTGTCCTGCCAATAGATCGACTGAGACTTGATCAGTATAATAAATTCAAGAACTACTGCTTTGTTTAAGATAGTGGACGTAGGATCTTGCGTATCCGAACCACTTTAAAAATTGCATGTGCACGTACTATTTTCATTAGTTTACTGTTCACGCTGCATAAAACTGATTTGTTAAAAATCATAAGTCAGATTTTCAGTAAAACTTCCACGCGCAAGCATAACTTAAACCATTTTCAGTAATAACGTTTTTCTCAACAACAGACAACATAAAACCGGGCATACGCATTCCGCACTTATTCATGTACACAATTTACTATAGACTGACTAAAGTCAGTAGACAGTGTTAGGTATTTTCGAATCACTCTGTCCACGCAATTTGAAAGTTTATTTGGCTAGCTGATTCGCTTAGTAGCACATTCAGTCAAAGACTGTCTTTCGTGTTTGAGTTGAAACTTGAACTCAAGTGCATTCCAACTCCCCTCCCCCCCATACCTAAAGACTCGTCTCTGGACCAACATCTAATCATGCTTCTACGAAAGCAGATCAAAGCTAGAAACCTGACTTTAATACCAATTGAAGGTTAGGTAGTTATACCTTCTGACCGTTTAGGTCGGTGTTCTGCAAACTCGTACTTTAAAGCTGCTCATCTATATTACTTGCACAAGATTCAAATACGAAAGGAGAACTTCTTAGAGCCTTTGTGGTTTTCAACCCTCTCTCTCTTTGTTTATGATTTCTGAAAATCTCAAGTGTGTAGAATGGGAGATTTGAGATCTAATTACTTATTTATAGAGCTACTCCAATCCCTAATTGGTTTAAAGTCGAAACACGATAAAATAAATAATAATTCCATAAATTAATAAGGGACTTGCAAATAATAACTTATTTGCTCCCAAATTAACTAAATTAAATATTAATAAAATAGATAAATAATTACTTGATTAATTTACATCTAATTAGGTCAAAAAATAAATGTGAAGTAATTAGGCGAACTAGGGATCTAATTCAAAAAATAGAGTTGGGTCACAAAATTAATTATTTCTTTTTGCTCGACCTAGAGCGAAATTAATAAGAATTCATTCCACTAGAGCTTCATGCAAACTTACTATTGGTCCAGAGATAAGCCTTTAGGTGTAGGGGGGTGAGGGGTAGGTTTAGACACGTGTCGAAAACGACAAGAAAAACGATCATCTTCATTTTGAATGTCAGTGTAGGCATTTTCTCTTTTTTAGTCTAGGAAACAGCTTTATGACAGAGCAGGTACAGTGCTAGCAGCTTCTCATTAGTCGAGGTTAGAGAGTAGGCGAGGTTTGTTCAAACTCCAAGAGAACACTGAGTTGACTTCCTCTGATTCCTCGGACCTTTTAATGAAATTTTTTCTACTGACATTCTTCTCAGATATTCAGTACTTGGCTCGAATTTCATTGTAGATCCAGTAGGTTCTGAAATACCCAACTGAGTTCCTAGATGTTGAGTTCTTCCGGCTGACAACAAAAGTTCTACTGGACCTATCAGCTACTGAACTCTAGCTAGCCTACTGAGTTCCTAACAACTGAACTCAACTAAGCTATTACATTATAAAAGGCTCATCATTCAGATAGGGGTTTTGGGATCTTCAAATCTTATCATACCGAATCTCTTACCCAACAATTTTCCCATATTTGATGAGGCCAAAACCTTTACATTCCAAATAAAAACTTTACAACACAATTCCCTCTAAGACTCATATCATGAAGATACAGAATCTAAAACAAATATCAGAGATATAACAACATAGACTTAAGGGAAATACACACAGAAAGATAAGTAAAAAACGAGTGTGTGCTCTGATCACTGAGGTGATCAACAGTGTTAAAAGATAAAATGTAGCCAGGTGACAATGAGTAGTTGTCTTTGGCCAAAAGAAATAGAATTTCATAAATGATAAGGAATTACCTGTACATGATATTCTATTCTAAAAGAACTTAAAAGAAGAAAAGAGGATCTGCTGGCCTTCTTGAATTGTTACAATATGACCTTCTTCTCAGGAAGATCAAGACCATATGATGAATAGACTCTACTCCTAAGCTTCTTGATCTTTTCTCTAAAGGATCATTAAGCTCAAATCCCTTCCTCATCAAGACAAATTTGATCTCGTCATCAACCTACTTTGTGCATATATTTCCTTATAGAGTGCAAGGAGGAGGGAGAGTGCTGAATTTAGGTGCCTTGAGGGTTAGACCTAACTGTTCGAGGGCGATCGAGATTTCTGCATAGATTTCTAGATCTGAAATTATCAAGAATTCTTTGGAGGTTCTGTCTGAATTTGTTGACTCACTTATTGTCTTCCAGATATAGTAGCTCTTGAAGAAGTCAATCTTGATCTGCTCCCACTTCTGATTGATCTTCCAAGGTCCCCAGTGGTCAGTCCTTGAATAAATGATCCTCTTGTTATTATTTTCGTGTTCCCTGTGTCTGAAAAATTTTGACGTTGTAGGGAGGCTCCTATCGTTTTCAGGGATTCTTTCCTTAGCTTGTTTTTCAATCCTCTGTCTGCGTGCCTCAAGATCTGCTAATCTTACTCTCTCTTTTGCAGCTTGAATTTGGCGGGCCTCAGTAGTGATATCTAAGCCTCTTTCACAGGCATCTCATATGGATTTTATTTATGATTCTTGCTCTTTAAATAAGCTCAGTGGAAGGAATGATATGCTCTGCTTTAGTGTCACTGAGTTCAGCTAACTTAGATTTAGACTTAGAAGCTTCAGGTTCTTTTACAGCCAATTTGGATTTTGAAGACTGAGCTCTTGATTGCCTTGGCACAACAAATCTTGATTTCTTAGGCACTGAAGTCCTGATCTATATGCCTTTCTTCTTAGACTTGGCGTTGCCTTCCTCCAAAGCTTAGAGTTCCTTGGCCATCTTCTCATCGTAGGCAATCTGCTCATCAGGAGTTCTGGATTTTAGCTTCTTAGGCTTGGGGGGAATGTCAGGGCCTATGGCTTTGCCCTTTAGAGCTGAGCATATAAGCTCTTCCTCAGTCAGTTCTTCATTGAACTGAGCCACTTCTGTGACTGCTACGTTAGTCGGTTCTTCTGAACCTTCCCCCCTTTAGCCTCTTCTCTGTTGCTTGTTTCTGCAGTAGTCTTTTTAGCTTTTATGAGGGTAAGTAGTTGTTTCCTCCTACTTCCTTCCCCCTTTATGGCATCATCAATCTGAGTGGCAAAGCGGTAACCTTTTCTGCAAGGCCCGAGATTGAGAGGCCTATTGATTCAATCTTGGCATCAACGTCCCTGACAACATTAGTGTACTCATCCCTGTGTTTATCATGCTCAATCTGGGCGACTCGGAGTACTTCAGCTTTCTCAGCCTCGTTTCTTTTCAGGTACGTTTCGACTAACTCAATAGCTTCGTTCTTTATAGCATGGCCGGCATTGGTTTGTTCCATGAGTGCTCGAGAGACACTCTCAATGGTTAGTCTATTACGCTCTTTGATGGCCTCGAGGACATCATTCAGTGTAGTGGCCATCTTATCAGAGAATGTGTCGTCCTGAGTCTGCAAGATTTGTTGGAATTGAGAGTTTAGGTTCGTCCTCTATGCCTCAAGTTCCTTGCGGAGGATCTCATCGGTATTAGGAATAATAAGCGTACTGATCCTCTGCACTTCAGCAGTCAGGTCACTCAATTTATGAGTCTGAGCTTCAGTGATTAGCTCCATTTGAAGTTTAGGTCTTTGGCAAGACGACTGTTCTTGTGACCCTGATGCTTAAAGCATTTTTTAATTGTTGCTACTGAAATGCCTTTGATCTCATCAGCTTGATAGCTGGATTTTCTTGGTTGGTCTTTCCGTTGAGACGTAGACGGAGCTGTTATGATAGCACTTGATGAAGGAGGTGGCGGTGGTGAATCATCATCATCTCTGGTAGATTTTCCCTCGCCAGATCCTCCCTGGTCTGCTTCCTTGGGTGGTGACTCATCATGTTCCGAGTCAGATTTAGTCTGGGGCTGAGCAGGCTATTCAGTTGTGCCCTTCAGACTGAGGCATGAGCATAGCTGAATGAAGGTCGTCCATAGAAGCTATGTCACCTGGCTTTCCATAGCCGATTTCCTCCTTCAGCGTTTGCTCCTCCTGCATCAGTACAGGGACTGTCCTTAGGTCAATGGTCTCATCCAAGATATCCGATTCCAGGAATCGAAGATGCATTTGGACCCAGGCCTTGATGGTGATGTTGACTATATCAAAGTGATCTAGTATTTCTGGAATCTCTTTAGAGATTGCTTCAGTAGCTCTGATCTGAGTTGTAAATACTGAAGATGGTACTGAAGTGGAGACCTCAGTCTGAGGTAAGTCAGTAGGAATATCTGACTGAGTCTCCTTTGAGTTTATCTTTTTAACTTTATCAGTTAGAGTTACGTCTTCTTTCTCGGACTCTGAATCTTGTATGGATACGTGCTTAAGAATAACTGTTGTTTCTGCTATCTTCAATAATTTCCTTTTCTTCTGCTGAGGTGGGCGTGGGTCTTGAGTGGACGGAGCTGAGCGCTTATCGTGAATGCCACGCCTAATCGATAATAGCTTGAACTCAGTTATGAAGAATTCAGTCCAGTTAACCTGGACGCCATCCATAATGGTCATTATTATCTGAATTCTGACCTGGACAATTGGTCCAAGGATCCGGCAGAGCTCATCAGTAAATGATTGACGATGTACGCCAAGCCCTTGTGTTCAGGGAGCAGCCTGTTCTTAGGGAACGCTGCTTTGAATACGATATCCTTCTTCCCGCTGAATTGGCTGTTGATGGAAGTCTCCTTACACGATAGGAGAAAATCCCTTTATTGGGAAGATCGAAGCTTTTGCTGAGGCAGTTAGGAATATCTAGATCTGCGATCTTGGGTTCCCATACGTTGTTGCCAACTTCACGCTGATATGATATGCCTAAAGAACTCGGTCACCTACCTTGGGAGGCACAGGTGAGGAACCCAAGATAATAGAGTCTGAAGGCCCGATGCTTGAAGAGCATTGAAGATCGGCGCCATGCAGTCAATATTACATGATCTGAAAGCAAGGGCTGGCTCGAACTAGACCCTCTTTTTGCTTAGGATCTCCTCCTTATCAGAAGGAATGAGGACTTCATTGTTCGGAGAGCTCTCCATTTTAAGATACTAAATCTGCAAATAAATGTTAGCACTTGAAAGTAGAGTAAGTTAGTTACTTGCAGATTAAGTTTAAGAGATGTACCGAAGTATTAGTGTCGTGAAGGTAGTAGATTTCGAATGCAATTAGTTTTAGAAAAGCAAAAATATGATCGATAATGGCGGAAAGTAGAATAGGAGATCATGGATACGAGCATATATATTATGTATGAATATGAACGGTTTATTCAGCATGTGGTTGAGATTAAACTGAATTTGAAAGATGGACGACCAAGATTTAATGTTATAATAGGTTATGATTATTTTACCACCTATAATCTCGATCTACATATCAATCATCTAAAAGGTAAGGTAAAATGACATGCATTTAATGTGCCGCAGTTAGTATATGGAATGTTGTGTTTTTAATGAAAACGATTTAATTAATGACATCCTATGGAAATTAATAGCGGAAAATAAATGCAATGAAATGTTGAATAGAGTATGCTGAAGAAATACTCAAAACCTGTCAGCTGAACATAGTAGTCATCTGATACCACTGCGTCGTGATTGAGTAGTTCAGCAGTACTGATAGTAAGTTCCCCTTACTCAGTACTTCTGAGATCATTTTACTGAACTGAGTCAGCAGGATCCAGTAGACCTATTTCTACTGAGAGTTTGTTGAATCTAGTCTCAGCTAGAGGTTTGGTCAGTATGTCGGCCATTTGTTTATCAGTATGGATTTTCTCCTTTCTAATGTCCTTCTTATTGACATGATCTCGGATGAAGTGATGTCTGATGTCCACATGCTTGCATCGTATGTAGAACCGGATTATGAGTAATTGCAATAGCACTGATACTATCACAGTAATCGGCACTTCAACTTGATAATATTATAGTCTCGCAGTTATTGTCGAAGCCATAGAATCTGGGCACAACAACTTCCGACAACTATATATTCAACTTCAGTAGTCGACGTTGCTACTGAGTACTGTTTATTTGAAAACCACGATATGAGCTTATTGTCGAGGAACTGACACGTTCCTGAAGTTGATTTTCTGTCTATTCGATATCCTGCATAATCAGCATCAGAATAACCAGTTAGTTCATGATTATCATCCGCAGGATACCATAACCCAACATCAGGTGTTCCTTTCAGGTATCAGAGAATCTTCTTTGCTGAGTCTACATGACTTCGCTTAGGATTCGCCTGAAATCTCATGCATACACCAACAACATAGGTTATATCAGGTCTGCTGGCAGTAAAGTATAATAAAGATCCTATAATGGCATGATAATCAGTTGAGTTAACAGATACTCCCTCTTTATCAAAATCAATCTTGAGATTCGTGTTCATGGGGATCTTTACTGATTTGCTGTATTCGCAGCCAAATTTTTTGATGAGATCTCTGGTATATTTGGCTTGATTCATGAATATTCCTTTGTTAGATTGCTTTACTTGAAGTCCATCGAACATTAGTAGTTCCCCCTAAGTTGTAATTCTCAGTAGAGGTCTCAGTTACCACTGGGGTTTCTTCATCGACGTGAGTTACCTGGGATTGAATCAATTGGTTCAGCTACATTGCTTGCTGGTTGGTTCTGAACTTCATCATCTGAATTATCATCACAACAATGCCGGATCTTCTCTATATTATTGTTTAAGCTTAGATCATGTAGCTTGCTACTATATTATTGTTTAAGGTATAGATCTTCTCTATATCTGAATTGGTTCAGCTACATTGCTTGCTGGTTGGTTATGAACTTCATCATCTGAATTATCATCACAACAATGCCAGTATCTTGCTGAGAGCTTTGTTTCCTGTTCTCAAAAGTAACTTCAATAAATACAACATGAGGGATTTCCTCCACGCAAAGTGTCCAGTAGTTAAAGAACCTGGAAGCTTTGCTAACCCTGGAGTATCCTAAGAATACTCCTTGGTCTGACTTGCTATCGAAGACATTTAGCTGATCCTTTTGATTATTGTAGACGAAGCATGAATAACCAAAGAAATGGAAATGCGAAATAGAATGCGTTCTCTCTTTCCATAATTCATAAGGTGTCGTCATGTGTAGTTGAGATAGTAATGAGCAGTTCTGAGTATAACAGGCTCTGTCAGTAGCTTCTACCCAAAACTTTGATGGAAGACCTGAGTCTCCGAGTAACGTTCTTGCTGCTTCTTTGGGTGTTCTCTTCTTTCTCTCAGCAAGACCGTTCTGTTGAGGTGTGTGTGCCACTGAGGTTTCATGCTGGATCCCTTCATCTTTGTAGTAGTCTTTCATCATTCAATTTAGAAATTATGTTCCTGATCTGAGCATATTCTTTGAATCTTGATATCCTTTTCGACGCTCAGTCTTTTGAGAAGTTTTGGAAGTTTAGTTTTGACATCAGACTTGTTAGCGATGAAAATCACCCAAGTATATCTTGAATAGTCATTAATGACTACAAGAGCATATTTCTTGCCTCTGATCGTCACTGGAGAGACCGGCCTAAATAAATCCATGTGGAGCAGCTACAGGATTCCATTAGTAGAGGGTGACGGAATTGGATGATTCCTTGATCTGGTTTGCTTTCCCTTCATGCATGCTTCACAGTTCTTATGTCGTTTGAAGACTTCATCATAGTTTTGAAGTTCACATGACTTAGTCTTCTGTGCCACAACCATACTTTTTTGTCATTTGATTTTACAGGTGCTAGCAACCAGGCTTCAGGTTTAGTGGTATTCCAATATGCATAGAAGATGTCTCTTCTCCGCGAGCTTGATAAAACAATTTTTAATGTAGATTTATCAAGAACATCACAAAAATCTGCGTCAAAAGTAACTTTATTGGAGTTATCATAGAATTGACTGACTGAAAGGAGATTATGTTCAAGTCCTTGAACATATGATACTATGGGAACTATGGCAGTTCCTATCTTCAGTGTTCCATATCCCCTTGTATATCCTTTGTCACCAAACTTAATTTTGGCTCCTTCTTGCTGAACATAGTTGGTCAGTAGATTCTTTTGATGCGTCATGTGTCTTGAGCATCCACTATCCACGATCCAAGGGTCCTTTAGCACATACAAGATAAAAACAAATTCAGGTACCCTTTGGGTTCAGGCTGGGTTCTTAAATGTTAGTGGATTTCGGGACCCAAATCTGTCTGACAACCTTGGCGGTTTCAGACATCTTCTTGCCCTTGTTGTCAATAAATCTCTCTGCTAAATAGGGAGATGATGACTTCTTTGCTTTCTGAGGTTCAGGTTTCTTCTTGTGCTGAACCTTGGGGCTTTTTATTTTAGGCTCATAGTAGTATGATCTATACTAAGCTGGATAAGTCCCTTGAGGATGACCATATTGTTCTCCCCATCTTACCTACTTGGTTCACCCTGAGTAGGATCTGGGTTTTCTGGGGCTTGAAACTTTGGTCATCTTTTGATAGCTGTGCTGAGGTACTTTCATATTTTGTTTGTTCTTTGTCTGAGAGATTGAAGATTCAGCATATTGAGTTCTCCCTTGGACAAATCTATCAGCTAGCTTGTATGCCCTTTTATGTTCTGAAGTCGATACTTCATAAGTGTACCCAAGTCCGTCCTTCATGGAGGTTGGTCTCTATAATGTTAGCAGTTTTTCAAGCTTTTCTTTAGCTCCTAGGCATTGCTCAGTCATTACGGTTCTCCAAACCTCGTCGCTTTTTCTTAGAGCATCATACTCAGCTCTGGACTGTGCAAGCTGATCCTTTAGACTGGAAATCTCAGTATCTTTCTCAAAGTTATCCTTGGTGAGAACCAAGATTTAAGATTCTTGTTGTTGAGACATAGTCATTAGAGAGTTGATCTCTTCCTTCTATCTCAGAACAAGTCCTTCAGACTCAGTAGACACCTTACTACTAGTTGAAAGTCTCTGATTTTTTGTTCTCAAGAGTTCTAGCTCTTGAAGTGGCCTGCAACAGAGCATGTGTCATGTGTGCATGGTAAAGAGGGGCATATGTTAGAATTCAAATTTACCTCAGCCTCTTCTCCAGTCATGAGATACCCTCAGTCTCTTCTTCAGCTTCGATTACCATGGGTGTTGCTTCATCATCAGATGATTCCATGAACAACTCTTCATCGCTTGTGCAATCAAATAGTTCTCCGGCTATGTAGGCTTGCCTTGTTCTGATGAACTTGTCTCTTTTGGCTTGCCTTTCAGCTCTTTCAGTAGCGGAGAGCTCTGGACGTTCATAATGATAATGTCCCAAATTCTTGCAGTTGGAACATGTTGAGCTCCTACCTTCCTATCTTGGTGTCTCATTTTCTCACCTTTCGGGTGATTGTTTTCTATCTTACCTTGATAGGTTTCCGAAGCTCTCTTCAGTTTCCTGAGCTTGTCCATCTCCTTTTGGTATTTCACTATAAGGAGAGTATAATTCTCAGCTAGATTATCAGCAGTTGGGATTGTCATTGAGCTTCCAGTTGATTGACTAGTGATTGAGTGACTGGGTCCAGATGTGCTGACTGTTGCCTTGTATGCATGATCCATTGGCATCTCAGTATCAGCACTAGGAGTGTGCAGAAGATTGAACTCAAACTCCTCTGCTTTTAATTCTGAAAATATGTAATCAGAAGAGACAGAGCTTAAGTCAGTTCTTCGTAAACATGTAGCAAAGGAATACCACTTGGGCCTAGTAAGAGCCCTTAGAATTTTGGTATTTGTCTCCTTATTACTGAAGGTTTTCCCCAGTCCCTTGATGATGTCGATTTGATTTTTGAATCTGACGCTGAAATCATCAATTGACTCTCTTAGATTCATTGCAAATACTTTGAGCTTTTGTAGCTCCAACTCTAATTTGTTTTCCTTGATCTATGGAGTTCCTTGACTCAGTACTGCAAGAGCATCCCAAAACTCTTTTGTAGTTTTGCAGTGATGCACCCTTCTGAGGTAAGAATCACTGAGTGTAGTCAGTATCGCATTGCATACGACTCGGTCAAGGTTGTGCAGCTTTCTCTCTTCTGGTATAAAGAAGCTCTTGTCCTTTGGAACTTTGCACCGGTTCTGGCACCTGTTGCTGCCACAGTTGCAAGTTTGAAGATGTCAATAATGCGAACAATGGGTCCTTTTTCCAGGATATCCGTCATGCTGTCATGTAACGACATCAAGTGTGCCTCCATCCTCACACGACATACCGCTTAGTTTTGTAGTGAAAACATGGGTACTGTCCTTATACCTGAAATGTTAGACATGTTGAATATATGGTATAGGATGCTATGAAGATTATGCAAATGCAAAGAAAACGGTTTTCACGATCTGTTCGAGTAGGCCACTATATTCAGAAAACGATGATCAGAAGAACATTGCTCTGATACCAATTATTGGTCCAGAGACGAACCTTCAGGTGTAGGGGGTGAATACACCTGAGTGCATATTTTAACTCAAAGGCAAAAGTCAGTATACTACTGAAGTGTTCTACTAAACAAGTCAGTTGGCCAAATTAGCTTTCTAGATCGCGTGGGCAGAGTATCTAGCTACTGAGTCCTATCTACTGGCTTCAGTCAATGAACAATAGTTTAATATAAGATATGATGCGGAAGTGTAAGTCCAAAAAGATTTTCATCTCAGTTTAAAAACACGTTTTATGCTGAGTGATTTTAAAGCTCAGTTTTATGCAGTATGAACAGTTAATCAATGTAACAGTAAATAACCATAATCAGTTTTTAAAGTGGTTTCCATACGCTGGATCCTACGTCCACTGTCCTGAACAAAGCAAGACTTTTTGATTACTTATACTGAGCAAGTCTCAGTCGATCTGTACGCTGGACAAATACTCTAGTAATAGTCTTAGTAACTTTACAGTTTCAAACACGGGGTTTGATTTTCTCCAACTAAGAAGGTGTTCTTACAATAAGAACAGTTCAACAAGATGAACTCTTTCGAGTTTTCTAAGCTTATGATAATAAACTAAGCTGCTTAGAATAGAGAATGAGAACAAATGAATCTCTAATGTGAAGAACTAAGATTATCTCTCTGTGAATGAGTTCTTCATTGTGATATGCTTAAGGTTCGCTAGAGTGTTTGTGCGCTTGAATGCTTGGTTCCCAGTGTCTTCTCTGCATGAAGACTATTCTCTATTTATAGTCTCGACTCATGAATAGATCCATTGGAAGAAGGTCTAGACACCTGTCGAAAACGACAAGAAAAATGACCATCTTTATTTTGAATGTCACTGTAGGGATTTTCTCTTTTTCAATCTAGGAAGCAGCTTATGATAGAGCAGGTACAGTGATGACAGCTTCTCATTGGTCGAGGTTAGAGAGTATGTGAGGTTTGTTCAAACTCCAAGAGAACACTTAGTTGACTTCCTCTTATTCCTCGGACCTTTTACAGAATTTTCTTCTACTGACATTTTTTTGAGATATTCAGTACTTGGCTCGAATTTCTTTGCAGATTCAGTGCGTTCTGAAATACCCAACTTAGTTCCTTGATGCTGAGTTCTTCCGGCGGACAACAAAAGTTCTACTGAACCTATCAGCTACTGAACTCTAACTAGCCTACTGAGTTCCTAACAGCTGAACTCAACTAAGCTATTACATTATAAAAGGCTCATCATTTAGCTAAGGTTTTGGGATCTTCAAATCTAATCATACTGAATCTCATACTCAACACTTACCCCTTCATCCCAAAATGAGTCAGGGCTTGTATTTAAGATGCATATATCTACTAATTAATTAAGTTCACTCACAGCTTAACTAATTAGCATTTCATCTATGAGCAATATCACTCAACCTTATTAACACACTCGAACTTATATCGATCTGCAGGGTTTAGAGTGATAATCATTTTGAGCTACTCAAGAGATGTGATCCTCCCATTACAAGGGATACAAATGCGAGATATAGATAACCAACAAGTAACTAAATCACTAGAGATATATAGATCAGATCAAGATGAGATTTTCCATAATAAGTAAAAGTGATAGTTAACTACATGTACTTAATTGAGATCTTATCAAACTTAAGATCATCTAAGTCACCGAGATCCTGGTCCTTCAATTAGTTCATTTAGAAGACCACGTCTCACACCGACAACTGGGGCTTAAACCGACAACTGGTCCTTAAGTTCATTTAGAAGACCACGTCTCACACCGACAACTGGGGCTTAACCAAGATAAGTTACTTCGTATCCAGACTGGGGCTTAAACCGACAACTGGTCCTTAAGTTGTCTTAGCTATGATACTTGGTTTATATCTCGTTTGTTCAACCAATTATGTAGTCTTCTATGATCTACAACACACTATATAATCTAACTATATGGGAGATAATAAGACTTAAACAAGTGAAACTATAATAGTCAGATAAGAGAGCAAAAAGCAATATTGTATACAAGCATAAATTTGCTTTCAGTATCCAAAATCTCAACATTGAGTTGTCAATAATTCAAAGGAAATTAATTGAGACCCTGACATCTTAAGAGATTGTGTAGTTTGTAGGTGCGAAGCATTATTTTCTCAAGATGACCTATAAAGAAATAAATGTGCTAAGGAAATAGATTGTTCTACTGATGTCTCAAGAGCTTGTGTATTTTGTAAGTGTGGAGTATTATTTTCTCAGGATAGCCTATAAAAATAAATGTGTCAGGGAAATCGATTGTTCAATTCATGTTTGAAGACCTTGGGCAGTTTATAGGTATGGAGCATTATTTTCTAAAGATAGCCTATAAAGCAATAAATATGTTAGGGAAATTGATTGTTCAGTTGACGTCTCAAGAAAGCTGAAAAATAATAACTCACCAACTGTAGTGCAATAATACCTCATCCCATACGCACTACTATCGGAACAATTGTTGTTCAAACTCCTATAAATTTATATTCAAATCTAGTATGTTATACAAACAACTCTCCACCATCACTAAACAAATATCTTTCTCCCATAGTTGAAATACCACCTCCAGACATGTCTCCAAGTTCTAATTTTGATTTTCCAAATCTCCTCAAAGATCATGATTGGTGGGAAGAGAAGGAAGATTTAACTTTTGCCGAAGAACCAGAATGTGGTTCAAAAAGTTGAAACACACAAAGTAAATTAAAATACTGAAATGATAGTGAGATACAGTGATTTACTTTTTCTGTGCATTATATGAATTATGACCAATAGGGTGTTACCATGAAGGCAACAAAAGCAAATCCACTAAGCGCAATCATGGATACAAAATATAATTAACTACAGAAAATACAACACTCTGAACACCCTATCACAACTACACTATACTGCTCACAAGCTCTCGTATGTACTATAATGTGAGTATGTATGCACAAACACCCAATACAAAGGGTAGACTCTTGTAACTTAGAAGACTCTCTAGTGATGAGCAAGTTCGTCTGAGCATATTTCCAGCTTAAATAGTGTCTAGGATGTCATGGTAGATGGCCAGTTGCAACCGCTTTCAATCACATGAGATGCTGATAGTTTTTCAAAATGTATAGCGAACGATTGAGATAGTTATGGCAGTTGGCGGTTATTTCTTCCAGCAAGCCTACACTCCATGAAAACTTCATTACGGCCACGTCCATTCCTTGTCTAGATTCTTCCACGAAATGTCTTTAATAATTCCACCTAATATCCATGTCATTTCCTGAAAGAACCAACACAAGTAAAACCTCCAAACACATTTTGTTATAAAGGAATTAGAAAAAGACAAGAATTTAAGAGCCGATGTAAGCACATTTGATGTTCATCCAAAAATAAACATCAACAATACCCCCTTACTAATTGCCCTTTATCACAAAACATATAACATGTTTATGCAACCTAATTTGATATAAACAAGTACATGAAAAACATAATAATAAAACCAACTCCCCCTAAGTAACATACATAAATAATATATAAGATAATTAATATACTGTAAATTTCTCTGGACTCACCCTACAGATGTGCTTGCACCTCAGATCAAATTTTAACACTTGAAACACATAAAACCACTCAAGAAAGGGCACGGTTGAGATGAACGTAATAAACGTACATGTAATTAAGAGCACAAGATTTAAACTAGATCTTAAACAGCAACATATTATCCCTACATGCAAAATAAAAGAGTTAATCCAAATAAACATGTCATAACAACACGTAATAGAAATTTAAAGATCATAGTTCACATTTAATCAAAAAAGACAAATTGGACTGTGACTTCAGCTTCCATCATCCATCATCCTTCATGGTTTACTATCTAGCATATGCTTCAATCTCCACATTAGAAGCTTTTTCCTCATCATCCCCTTCGACATCATCATCAGTAGAATTTCCAAGCATTGACCCTTCACCACATTAAAAATTTTGAGATACTCCCCCTTTTGTGTAGAAAAGGAAAGTAGTACATCATCTTGAATCCAGGCAATACATTGTTGTTGTTCCTCCAGTACTGTTACTGCATTCTCCTAACTAGGGGTGTGCAAAAAAACCGCAAACCGCCACCCGCCCGCTTAAACCGCCCGTTCCAACTCGCACCCGCCGGTTGGGATTTTTTAAATGAACCCCGCCACTTGGCGGATGGGTGGCGGTTACGAGTTGAGGGCACCCGACCCGCCCGCCTCCTATTTATCTTAATTTTTTATGCTAAAATATAATATTTAAATACATAAATAATAAAAATATAGTCTAGTGTATGTGTCTTTTAGAATTGAGAGAAATTGGTTCATTCTTGTTATCCTTCTTCCTCTTCCATTTTAAGTTCTAACTTTTTAAAATTCATTCATGGCCTTCAATTTAAGTCCATTTCCTATTCTTTTTCGAAGTTTCTTTTCTTTCTATGTTCGATAGGTTGCGATACAATTTTCAGATTACTTGAAGGACTTTAATTTTCAAGTTGTAGGATTTTAATTATGTTCATCAAAATTTGCTAAGGTGATATCATATTTACTCTTTATTATTATTTCATTTTCCGCATTGGACACCTCATATTGATATGGAATGATTAATTTTATCGACATGATTTAGAGAAGTAACAATCCGCCAAACCGCTCGCAACCGCCTGCCTACCCGTTTACCCGACCCGCTACGGTTTTGGAAAAAAACTAAACCGCCACAGTTTGTAATTCTCCTAACCCGCCTATATATAGGTGGGTCATTTTTTACGTCTAAATCCGCCCGAACCCGCCCGCACACACCTCTACTCCTAACCAACAAGATGGTCTCTCAAGGCGTAGTCTCAGTTGGAGAAACATTAGGCTCTGCCTAGTCAGAATTTACCCATTGAAGTTAGGAAACATGGTGAGTTCGGGCCATCTTTGAAGAATGAGTCCCTGCTGAAGATATGAACCCTTGCTTAGTTAGAATAATGAATATCAATGAGGGCAAGGGAATTATACTATCATTTATTTCATGGCATTAGCTGCAATTAGCTTGAACACCATCTCACCAAAGTTTACGAGGAGTCCAACACCTATCTTATATATAAGCTCTTCTTCCTCCCTTGTCAGTATAGAGGTGTTGGAAACTTGGTTTTCGGGTGTATTCACCCCCCCCCCCCTGAAGTCTCGTTTCTAGACCAACAATTCGTATCAGAGGATTTTCTTCTGATCACCATTTTGAGATCTAGTGGTCTACTTGAACAGATCCTGAAAACCGCTTTCATTATAAAACATGTCTCTTCCTTACAGCATATTTCCTCTCCATGTCTGATATGTCAAGAATCGGGATGGTGCCCATGTTCTGAATGGAGAACCATGGAGTATAGTGTGTCCGAATAGAAGTGCAGCTAACGTGTCTACATGACAACATGCCCGACGTTATAGAGATCAGACCCGTTGTCCTAATGATTGATAGTGTAAACTATCAGGAGGAAGGAGGAGCAGCTGCTACAAGGAAGAAGGTTCCCAAGGACAACCTCAACAAAGTCGCACACAAATCTATACTTACTACTCTGAGTGACACTTACGTCGTAAGAGTTCAGGATTACAAAACTGCTAAAGAAATCTGGGATGCTCTAGCGATTCTGAACTGAGGAATTTAAAAGATATGTTGGGTGATAAGTCATAATATAATATTTGAAGATCTCAAATCTCTACCTGGTTGATGAACCAATAGTAATAGATGTGTAGCTTAGTTGAGCTCAGCATGTTAAGAGCATGGTAGGATAAATAACATTTTCAATAGATGTTACGAACTCAGTATAAGATTCTAGATAGCAGTCTTTGGAAATTCAACTGTCTAAAGACTCGGTAGGATTCAAGTTGAATCTACTGAACAAGCGTTGAAGAGTCAGAAGAAAGCAGCGGTCAACATACTGAAACATTGGAGAATGTCAGTAGAGAACTTTTCAGTAAATTGTGTGAGGTATCAGAGGAAGTCAACTCAATATCACCCTTGGAGTTTGAACGATCCTCAACTACCAACTAACCTCGACCAATGACGAGTTGACAACATTGTACTTACCCTGACACAAAGTTACAATCAACCTCTGAACGCTGAAAAAGAAAAAAAAACTACAGTGCAATTCAAATTGCAAGATGGTTGTTGTGTTTGTCTTGTTTTGACACGTGTCTATATCTCCTCCGATGAATCTAATCCCAAGTCACGACTATAAATAGAGATCATTTTCCATGCTAGAAGATAATGGGAACTCAAAGCGAACAAACATACAAACCTAGAATACATAGAGCATACTCAACTGACAAACTTAAAACAAACAACACACTATTCAAGTTCTCATTCCTGGAGTGATTTAATTCCCTTCTCTATACATTTGATGAGTGGTTTTGAGCATATTTGGAGGTATTTGGTACCTAAAAGGTAAAAACCATGACCATAAACTTATTTTGGACAAAGATGGAGTTGTTTGGATGAAGGATGAAGAAGATTTAAAGTCGGATGTTGGAGGAGTCGAGCAATGGAAGTCGTGAAACTGGACTGATACGAAACTACATAGTAGACGGGTCTAACAAACTTAAAATCCAATATCCATCATCCAGAATCTACTTCTATGTGTTGGGAACATTGTGGAAAAATTTCATGACGATCCAATGATTAACGAAGGAGATACGATGATTTTCCCACGACTCGTCGTGCAGGAGCACATATTTTGTTATGGGCCACGGTTCGTGTTCACATGGGATTGTTGTCCCAAACTCTCTTTCCATGTAATCCCAATTTTGAGGCCCGACCGCAGTTTGAGTTTATACTGGATCGCGGTCTGACTCTGTAAAGGCCTAGAATTGTGAATTTTCGGCCCGGTACGTATATAAAACCTCCAGACTTCACTCATACGCACCACACACCATATTTTTGTGATTTTCACCCTCCAAAGCAGAGAAACATCCAAACATCCCTCCGTTGAAGATTCAAGACAAAGATTGAAAACCACAACCGGAGAATCAAGTGTGACATTCAATCCGCTAGATTCTAGATAGTATTATTCCTTCTTAGTTTTGTCATTGGTTTTAGATACATCCTTTCCATGGATTTTTTCATCTTTTGTGATAATTTTCATATGGATATGAGTAGCGAAATCTCCTTTGGTGGGAGTTTGGCATGACCTATGTTTTTATGATGAATGGACTCACACCCTTGTTTTGGAATGAATGAATTTTTTTTCTTAATTGTTGAGCTTGTTTTTAATTTCTCTATGATTCTTTATGTTGATTGGCCATCATCTTAGATAATTGTTGAAAATATAGGGAATAACTAATACGACGGATCATACCTGGTTACCTGTTTAGCCTTGCAATTCAGTGTTTAGATTGTCCCCATTGGTTTGGGATAGTTTATATGGTTCTTAAATCTTTGAGCATGATGCGATCCTTAGGTTCCTAATTTGATCATTTGATTGAACTTCAAGATTAAGTGGATGAACCAACAAAACAAATTCATAAAAGCTAGCATGAGAATGGGTATGAATCGATCATCTTTGGAATAGTGATTGTTAAACCGCCACACTCTTCATCAAACTTGAAACCATACTTGTTAATTCACTTTGCTTTCTTCTTACTTTCTTTACTCTTCCTGTAATTTAAATTTCTTAGTTTTATGTAAAACCAATAAGTTTAGGACCAAGTAGATAGTAAAATAAGTAGGATAATTAGAACCCAGTTGAGTCCTTCTGAGATCGACCTCGGGAGTTGCTAGATTAGGTACTATAGCGATTCGTGCACTTGCGAGAATTATAATTTGTTCATCAAGTTTTTGGCGTCGTTGATAGGGACTCATTCGTTTTAATTGTTTTATATATTTTTCTTTATACTTGTTTAGTTTTTATTTTGCGTTTTTTTTACTAACCCTCTTTCATTTTTTTATTTTTATTTTTTGTGTTTCAAGCCTACTCTTGTGGCCTTTATAGGTTTTACGAATTTTATAACACACAATTGACATAGAAAGGACCCAATGGAGCAATGGGAACTATGACCGAAGTGAGGCCTTGAAGATATACTACAAGACTTCGTTGAAACTGCTAATAACTGCAAGAAAAGGGAAGATGCATGCACATCCTATGGAAGCTACGTGCATCAAACTGAGTCTTGTCCTTATTGTTTCTATAATGGACACATGGAGCAACCTTTGGAAGGTCTTACACGATGAGTGAAAGTGGTTGATCAACCAAAGAAAACAAGTCTTGAGGAACTTTGCAGGATTTTCTACAGACTTCCAAAAAGACTATAGAGTCACTTACCTCATCGATGAGAAGTGTGGACTCATCAACAAAGAACATTGAGATTCATCTTGGGTAGCTCGATAAGGAGATTCCTGTACATATAGAGCTCGCAAGAGTCATCACATCCTTGACAAGTGGTAATGTGATTGAAAATGTAGATTATATATTTTTCCACTTTATGTAGGAAAGGATAAGGAAAACCCTAATGACGAGGTGGATGGAGATCCCAAGAAAAAGGAAGAAAATTTTGTAACTATGGAGAAAGTTGAAAAGGTAAATGAAGAAATAATCAATTCACATAGAAGAAGGATTGGAGGACAATCATTCTTGTGTCCTTGGAATGCCTCTTATTTTTGCTCGTGTATGGAGCTTCTGGACTGTGTCCCAGCCCTTCCTCTCCTCCATGTGGACAGAGATCAGAGAGGAAAAATTTCTACTTCTCACACTATCTGTAACGCCCCAAAATTTTCAATATAAAATGCTTTGCATATCTATTCATGCATGTTATCAAGTGTTTTAGTTCTGTAAGTCGCGCCTTAGAAATTTAAATGAAAATTAAAGCATCTATCTTATTTGTCATTAAATCATTTTTGTTATGTAAATTTATTTTGAACTTCGAATGTGTTTGCTTATATCATATTATGATTATATTATTTATTTATTTATTTAGAAATCATTTTAGAATTATGAAACAAGACATATTTATTTATTTTGGATTTCTTAAACCTACTAGGATTCATAAAATGATATAATATTTTATAGTGTATTATGTTATTAGGAGATAATTTGAAATTGTATTTTGTGAATAAAATAGATATTATATTTGTGATATACATGTTTTAGGAAAAAATCTAGTTGTATTTATCCATATCCTAATTTATCTATGATTGAATCTCTTATATGGTAAGTGATACACTAAATTATAAATTATATAAGGAAGAAAATAATTACGGATAAAATATATTTGATACCTTATATGATTAGGAATATTTATATAATGATTTCTAGGCCTCTAAATACCCCTTACTCGCTCATAATATAGCATCCCATAAAATTTTCAAAAATCTGCCAAAATATCTACGAACGGTTTCAAGAATTATTTGCACATCTTCCCGTCGTCATATCATCGTGAAAATTTAGGATCATCTTTATTGGTATGTTTAGTATACTTTATTAGTTTTGTAGAATTTTTAAAGCATGATAAATATTTGTTAAAAATTGTTATTTGTAACCTACCAGTTTTTGACAGCATGTCCATGAGCTTGACAGGAAAATTGATTTTCGTATTTATTTATGTTGTTTTAGAACATGCTTAATTTTAATGGGATATAATACATGTTAGGTCATTCATGTTAAAAATATAGAATTTTTAGGATACGTTTGCTATTTTTTTGTTAATTTGTTTCTTGATGTGCCAAATTCTTTTGTCAACATGCATGTAGATTGAAAAACAAAAGTTTCCATGTTACTATTAAATGAATTCTTGATCATGATATGTTTTATTGTGATGTAATATGTATTATGTTGTTCATGTTAGAGATCTATAATTTTTAGGACAAAACATTTGTAATTTTATTGATTTATTTTGTGAGTTGCCGAATTACTTAATACATGAATGAATTGTCAATAAAAGTAAGATTATGGTTAATATAATTAAGTTTATTATTATGTGAAACCATTAAAGTTGCATGTTAATAATTAGGTTATGTATAATATACATTTTGGTTTGATTATTTTGATCTATGTTTGTTGGTCCCGAGAGCACGTTCAGGTGTAGAGGGGGGGGGGGTGAATACACCTGAATCCTATTTTCTCAACTTTGAACACGAACAGTCCTATTCAGGAAAGTGCCGTACTGAAAGAATTCAGCAGACCAAATAGATGTTCTGAATCCTGTTTGGCAAAGAGTCTGACTCTACTGAGATCTGCTAGCTGACTAAGTCAGAATTCAGTATCAGCAGATAGAGTTCAGTGGTGCGGAAATGTGTAGGCCCAAATCAGTTGAGTGGAAAACGTTTTATCAAGACAGTCTCAATTCAGTAGAAAAAACAGTTCAGTATGCTAAGACTTAGTTGTATGATTTTAAAGGATAATTTTCAGTATAAACAGTTAAAATCAATGCAACTGTAAATAAGAGAGCAAGCGAGAGACACAAATTTTTAAAGTGGTTCGGATACACAGGATCCTACGTCCACTGTCCCGAAAGGTCAGGAGGCTATTTATTATACTGAGTTAGTCTCAGTCAGCTTGTACACAGGACAAAGCCGCGTCTTGGAATTTATACTGAGCAAATCTCAGTTTACAACGGTTATCAAACTAAAGTGTTTGACAAACTCTCCAACAGTGAAGGAGTCGTTTTACAATAAAGATTAGGTTCAAATATGAACTCCTTTGTCTAAGCTATAGATATGATCGGTTGAGCTTAGGGTTAGAGGGATAGGGAATGAGAATGTAGCTTCTAGAACGACGAACAGCTGAGTTTAGCTTTGGGTTCGTGTAACGTCGTTTGGATACTAGAGGCTTGTATACCGGTTCAGCTTGGTTCCCTTATGAGCTAGGATGTAGTCTTTCGTCGGAGATAGATCTTCGAGTTCTTGCGGAAGACTTAAGCTTTTTGGATTGCTCGTTTGAATGCTCTCTTCTTGTTTTAGTTCTCTTTCCTTGTTTGCTCGTGAAGTAGCAGTCGTAGTAGTGCTTTCAAAAACTTGAATCACCCCTCTATTTATAGAGAAGAGATTGGTAAAGATCCGTTGGAGACGATGATCCCTTTCTCACTCTTTTGGTAGCTAACGGCTCTTTTAAAAAAGGTGACAGTGTCCTTTCCCTCCTTTTCTCGAAATATGTTGACTTGCAGCTTTAGTAGGTAAAAAGGCACGTGTCTGCTTGTCATTCGTCGAGGTTTTGCAGAGTAGTTGAGACAGAACAGACTTTGAGGCATAATGAAGCTAACTTCTCTCTTCCTCGTATTTGACTATGCTGATTGTCGTTCAAAAGATCTGACAGCTCAGAAGACTGTCTGCCGTTACTGAGTCTGATCCTATAGAGAGTACTGAATTTACTCTACTGAAGGTCGGCTCTTAGTTCGATGAACTACTACTGCCGAGTTCGGTTCCACTTACTCCTTCGATATACTTGCTCTCGCCGAGTCCAGTATCTACCGAGTCTTCTACATCCGGTGCCGAGGCCGATAATCTACCGAACGCCTAAACCGAGCAGAGTGTCTTCCGAGTCCGAACCCTCGAGACAAAAACAATTACAACGGAATGGTTCACCAATCGATAGGGTTTTGGGATCTTCAAATCTTCAAACAAATTCAGAGCACGAGGCTACTGAGCTTTGGTCAGTTAAGATAGAATCATTTCCCACTAAGTATGACTGTGCTAAGGATAGAATCATCACCCAACAATTTCCCCCTATTTGATGATGCCAAAACCTAACAACATCTATGCTAACACTAAACTTCTCAGAAACAGAGCTCCTTACAATATTACAAGTAAGATCAGTGGAGTTGTTCTTTAAGTTCTAATCTACTGAGGGGATCAGGGCAGAAACAATTTCTCCCTAAACAACAATTTCCCCCGGAACAGCTAGTCTAATAGAATCTATCAAAGCAATCAACTGACAAGTAAATAAACGTGAGCGTGTGAGTCAATAATCACTTCAGTGATTCTGAGTGTTAAGCATAAGACAAACATGGCTATTTAGACAATAAGATATTGTCAGAGCCAAAAGATGTATATATGAATATGAAAGTTCAGTACAGTACATCTCTTGCTAAGCTAGGAAGATAAAGAAACTAAGACTAAGAACGCTTGCTTGCTTGATCCTGTCCATAAAGTTCTCGCGATTGTGTCTCGGGAAGGAGCAATCCATACATCCCGTAAGTATACTTCCTCGGCCTGATATTCGGCAAAAGTCACCGGCTCATCTTCTTCAAGATCTCTCGTGGGCGGCGGCATCCTTCACTTCTTTCTCTATTACTCCATAATGAATAGAATCATCAAGTCTTCCTGGGTGGTGGCGAGTGCAGGCTCGGGGACTTGGACAATGATATTCTCTTTCACAGCTTGTACCAGGTAGGCATATAAGTCTGGTTCAGTAATCCTCATCCATTCAACGTAGGCATCTGCCTTTGTCATGTTTGGCCAGAATCTCCAAAAATAGTTCCTCTTGATGAATTCTATCTTCTGTGATTCCCATCTCTGTGTAAACTGAGCAGGAATCCATTCATCCATCCTAGGCCATCTTTGCATTTTCAAATCTGTTGGCTTCCTGAACCTTCTATATTTATATGGAATGTCAACTTTTGAAGGTACTCTCAGCCTGGCCTCTTGTTCAGTACGGATTCTCAGTGCTTTAAGGTGTGCCATATGGATTCTCTGCCTGGCAGCCTGAATCTGTCTTGCCTCTTCTCCTCGGTATAGATACATATCCATCTGAGCAAATATAGCTTCAATCTCGGCATCTTATTCCTTAGTTCTCGTGTAGGAGGGTTTGCGAGGCGACTGATCTTCTGAGTCAGCAGGGGTACTTGATTTTTCTTTGGACGTACCCTGCTTCTCAGTGTCCTGCTGTTGTTGCTGCTCCCTATCATCATCATCTTGAATTATCAGCTTTCTGGGAGGCAACCTAGTCGTTGTTGACTTCTTTCTGCCGCGAGCTAGTGCCTTTGTCTTTCCTTTGGAAGGCTTTGCTTTAGGCTTGTTGGCTGCTTCAGCTTCGGCTAATTCCCTAGCTAGCTTCTCGTCAGCTGCTATCTAAGCCTCCTCTGCAGCAGTAACATATCTCTTTGATTTCATTGCTCGAGGGGTCAGGAGTTTCAATACTTTCTTACCCTTACCTTCAACAGGAGATGGGAGAGGTGCCTCTTCCTCCTCTGAGTCATCCTGCTCAGCATACTCAGCAAGCTCCTTAATTATGTCAGTAGGAGTCTGGGTTACATGAGTAGCTTGTTCTCCGGTTCTAGAGCCACTTGGGCCGGTCTGCTTTGTGCTCGCAGGTGAGACACCCCGGGCCTCACCGGTTGGTCTAGTAGCGCTTGTTGTCCGAGCTCGCTTGCTTCGCCCATCGACCATGTTTTCTTTCCTGACTTCAGTACGGCTTCCCCCTTAGTTGATGTTGCAATGGTTTTAGTCAGGGTCAGCTTAGGGGCTGACTTATCCCCTTTTTCACATTTATCCCCTTTTTCCCCCTTTTTGGCATCATCAATTGCAGCTGGGTTAGGAGTGGATACTTGGAGATTGAGGCTTTTGTAGGAGGATGACAACTCTTCGAGTTTGTCGTTGACCTTTGTCAGGGCCTCATGCAGCTCATTTCTCTCAGAAGCGAGTTCTTCTTTGTAGAATTTGTGAGAGAGGTCAGCTGTAGCCTTAAAGTCATTCAGCTTCTCAGAAACCTTTCCTTCAAGGGCCTGTTGAATATTGTCGAGTCTGAGCTCAGTAGCCTGGGATTGGTTTGAGATTGATTCAGTATGGGAGGACTGAGCGGCCTTGAATTCTTCAAGCAGTTTGGCCTGTCCTTCCTGAATTATTCTGAGCTGATTATCAAAGTCCTTTTTCTGCTGTGCCAGCGCGTTAGAGACAATGGAAGAGACATCAGGGGCAGCTGATTGTGAAATGGAAGATCTCAGCCCCTGAAGCTCGGCGTTGGTGGCTTGAGCGGCTTGCTTCCATGTTTTGTGGATGGCTTTGGCGAGAGCCCCGTTCCGAGTTCCTTGGCTTTTTAGTGCCTTAGCCATGGACTTTGAGCGTCGGCCTTTGGGGGTTGGGCGCTACTTCAAACGTTGATTTCGGCAAGAGGCCGAGCAGTGCTCGCGGAAGTTGAAGTACCGGCCCGCCCGACTTCACAGGTCCAAGGATACCGAGTGGTAGTTCGGTAGGGAGTGGGTGTATCCTTGTCCGGGGTTGTTCCTCATCGGGCTTTCCGGGGCTCGAATCATGGGGTGGGTCTCGACCGTCGTGGTCCGACCCGTCCCAAGGGGCCGAGCTCGAAGCTCGCCGCCTTTCATGCGGCAAGGCCGGCATTGCGGCTCTTAGGTCCTCCAGAGTGCCGAGGTCAGCAGGCTGTGAGTAGCCTATCTGCTGCCTTATAACCAGCTCCTCTTCATGCAGTTGCTCGCAGGTATAGTGAAGAATGAGGCGTAGCTGATTGGGCCACTCTTGGAATCTTAAAAGCATATGGAGTCTGGCCTATGTGGCAATAGTCACCAGATCAGAGTGGCCAGAGATCTCCGATATATGCTCAACAATCTCTCGGAATACTTGAGATAGAATGGTTGAAGCTTCCATTCTGACAGATTCCTCTTCAGATGCTGTCTCCGAGTCTTCAACATCTATTGGAGATAGTTTGTTTCTCGGCGGATGGCATGCTTCTTTGAGTGGTTGAGCGTTGAGTGGACTGTCCAAGGTTTCTAAATCGCCGCTCTGGGCCTCTTCAGTCTGAACCCCTTGGTCCACTTCTGCAGCTTGTTCAGTGGAGATGGCCTTCTCCACTGACTGAGTCTTCTCTGGAGGACTCGACTCATCAATCACCGCATCTGTTGTTTAGAGCCGTTCGGCGAGTTCAAGCAGTAGCCTCTAGCATGCCTCGGATTCGGAGGGCACAGCAGGAATGCTTTTCTTCGGCGCTTTGCCGGTACCTTAGGAGTTTTTGCTTGAGGAGACCGTTTCTTTGTTGGCGTGGTCTTCGAGGCGTCACCGCTTGAGCCGAGGGTCTCGTCCCTATCTCGCCGAAGTGCAAGCTTACATTGTGGAATCCGACCTTCTTCACATTAAAATATAGCTTGTCATCGAATGTGATTTGGTCATCTCCGCAGAGGTCTTGAATCATGACCTATAGCTTCAGTCCATATAGAAGCTTGCCTTTTGCGCTCAGCTTGCATGTTGCTTTGTCGAATTTGGCAGCTTGAATCATGAACTCTCAGAGAAAGAACTCCATCCAGTTAATCTTCGCTCTGTCATAGATCGTCATCATAAGTCGTATCTTGGGTCTCGATACTTGATTGAATGAACCCGCTTGGCTTGTCGCAGGCCGCGTCACAATGTACGCCAAGGCTCGCATCGAGGCAAGATACTATTCTTCGGGAAAGCGGCTCTGAACGCTGTGGGCTTTCCGCAAAAGATTGATAGGTAGTTGTCTATCATATCATCGTTATATCCAACAGTGCTGACTCCTTCAGCAGGTAGATCGAAGCTCCGCTTCAGTGCCTCCTTGATAGACATTGCATAGAAGCATCACCGATAGAGTGAATTGCAAATCTTCCAATGATGTCGCCAGACACCGAGTCTGAGTTGAGATAGATCTCAGACACTTGTCTCGGAAGGAAGAACGTCGGCTTCCTTGAGAGAAATCCTTCCAGACCCGATTCTCTAAGGGTAGCGAAGATTTCGTCCATGAACTCGAGATCGCAGGCGTCGAATTCCATGACTGGTTCGCACCAAACACGGTCTTTATCCAGGATTTCCTGCATGTTCACTGGAACGGTGACTAAAATGTTTGTACTTGCCATTATATCTGTTACAAGAGAAGTCTATCAGTATCGATTTTAATAAAATAGTCTGTATAGCGATTCTAAAAAGAGAGAATAAATTATTGTAACAGATCTAATATCATACCGATGAGAAATCTGATCGTTTAAGAAATATGCAAGAGGGGTTTGCAAAAAAAATTCAGATTTTTTGGAGTTAAGGATTTGAAGTATGCTAATGGCGGTTTCTAAGATATGATCGAAAAATATATATCAAGGTGAAGATGAACAGTTAACGATCAATGGCCTAGTTTAAAATAGCTTTTATGAGATGGACGGTCAAGATTAAAAAGTTTATTATAGGTAATGATCAAATTTGCCGCCTAAGTCAAAAGCCAATTGTAACTTGCCTAAGTAGTAACTATGATACGACATGCATTAAATGCGTGGCAGAGTTCAGCATACTTATGCATGGAATGTCGTGCATTAAATGTAAGTCGTTAATATTAAATGACAATCCTTGAGATATTAAATACGATGCCGATTCTCGAGCAATAAATGCATATTACGGTTCTATTAGATACTACCGAGTAGAGATACGCAAACCCGTCGGCGAACATCGTAGTCACCGATACCTAGTGTAGATGGTTATTGTCTCTACGCATCGAGTTTACTCGATGCGAGAGTGAACATTCCCCTTACTTGAATGCTCCTCTCCCGAAACCTTTTCCTCCGGAGTCGGTAGGATCCAGCAGACCTAGCTCTTCCGAAAGTTCTCCGAATGCGGATTCGCTAGAGGCTTGGTCGAGATATCGGCCCTTTGTCGATCGGTATGGATCTTCTCCATTCCGATATCCTTCTTTCGACATGGTCACGAATGAAGTGATGTCCGATGTCCACGTGCTTGCATCTTGTGTGAAGTACAAGGTTCTGAGTGATTGCAATGGCACTGGTACTGTCGCAGAAGATTAGCACTTCATTCTGAATGACGTCATAGTCTCGTAGCTGCTGTCTCAGCCAAAGGATTTGGGCGCAGCAACTTCCGGCTGCCATGTATTCAGCTTCAGTAGTTGACATGGCTACTGAGTGTTGTTTCTTTGAAAACCATGAGATCAGCTTACTGCCAAGGAACTGACACGTTCCTGAAGTTGACTTTCGATTAATTCTACACCCTGCATAGTCAGCATCAGAGTAACCAGTTAGTTCTATATTATCATCACTGGATACCATAAACCCATGTCGGTGTTCCTTCGAGATAGCGGAGAATCTTCTTTGCTGAGTCCATGTGACTCTGCTTTGGATTCGCCTGAAATCGAGCACAGACACCTAAAGCATAAGGTATGTCAGGATGAGTAGCTGTTAAATATAATAAAGAACCAATTATAGCACGAAATTCAGTTTGGTCTACTAATACTCCCTCCTTATCAAGATCAATTTTCATGTTTGTGTTCATCGGGATCTTGATAGGTTTGCCGGATGTGCAACCGAATCTTTTGATGAGGTCTCGAGTGTATTTGCCTTGATTAATGAACGTCCCTTTTTCAGATTGTTTGACTTGGAAACCGAGGAAGTAGTTCATTTCTCCCATCATTGACATCTCGAATTTATCCTTCATCATCTTTTCAAATTGTTGGCACACGATGACATTCTTAGATCCAAATATGATGTCATCTACATAGATCTGCTAAAGTAGTAGATCGTCTTCCAGTCGAATGCTGAATAGAGTGCGGTCTACTGTGCCTTTCTGAAAACCTTTCTGAAGAAGAAACTCAGATAGGGTATCGTACCAAGCCCTGGGTGCATGTTTTAACCTATACAGAGCTTTTCTGAGTCTATACACCTGATGTCCCTGCTGAAAGCCGGGCGGTTGTTCCACGTAGACTTCTTCTTTCAGTACGCCGTTCAGGAACGCAGTCTTCACATCCATTTGATAGACTCTGAATCTTTGATGTGTTGCGTAGGCCAGGAATAGTCTCATTGCCTCCAATCTTGCAACTGGAGCGAAAGTCTCATCAAAATCTATTCCCTCAGCTTGACAGTAGCCTTTTTCCACGAGTCTTGCTTTGTTCCTTACTATGACGTTGTTTTCATCCCGCTTGTTCTTGAAGACCCATTTTGTTCCAATAACATGTTGATGCCGGGGTCTATCAACAAGCTCCCAAACATCGTTTCTCATGAACTGATTCAGCTCCTCCTGCATAGCTATGATCCAGTCAGCATCATTTAATGCATCCTCAATCGTCTGAGGTTAGTCAGTAGACAAGAAGCAGGAATATAAGGCGCTTTCTCCTTGACAGAATCTGGATCTTGTCTTTACTCTTGCTGAGGGATCTCCAATAATCAGATCAGCAGTGTGAGCGTCCAGCCACGATCTACGATGTTTCAGTTCTTCATCTGAAATTTGTTCAACACAGATAGTAGGCGAGTTAGGCATTTCAGTTGTACTATTCTGAGATTGAAGCATTTCAGTAATGAGAGTGTGATCTACTGAGTCACCAGGTTCAGGGGCATTCAGCTCAGGAACATTAATAGATGTTCCCCCTGAGTTGTTATTCTCAGTAGTGGTCTCAGTTACCTCTGGGGTTTCTTCATCGACCTGAGTTACCTGGGATTGATTCTGTTCAGGAGAATCAATCGGCTCAGCTACATTTACTGTTGGTTGAGATTCAGTAGATTTGTCTTCATTTTCCTCATCTGAATCATCATCCCAACAAAGCTGGATCTTTTCGACTTTGTCTTTTAGGCTTAGATCCTGTAGTCAAGTTTCGATGTCCTCGGATTCGAAATTAGAGTTATTGCTCCTGTCTTCAGTAGCAAACTCATTAAAAACAACATGAGGGCTATCCTCCACGCAAAGGGTTCGATAGTTGAATACTCTGAAAGCTTTGCTGACCCGAGAGTATCCTAAGAATACTCCCTGATCTGACTTGCTATCAAAAGTTTTCAGCTGATCTTTCTCATTATTGTGGATAAAGCACGAGCACCCAAAAGTTTTCAGCTGATCTTTCAGAAGCCTTGGTAACTCTGTTTTGACGTCAGACTTGTTGGCAATGAATATGACCCAAGTGTAGCTCGAGTAGTCATCAATGACCACTAAAGCATATTTCTTGCCTCTGATCGTCACTGGAGAGACTGGACCGAACAAATCCATATGTAGCAGCTGAAGGATTCCATCAGTGGAAGGAGATGGAACAGGTGGATTTTGATTCCTTGTTTGCTTTCCCTTCAGACATGCTTCACACTGAGTGTCTTTGCTGAATACTTCATTCGACAGTCCTCTTGCTAAAGTGTTTCTTGCTAGTTTGTTAAGCGTCTTGAAGTTGAGATGGTTGAGTCTCATGTGCCACCGCCACCCCGTTCGGTTGTCGTTCTTTGCTAACAGACAAGCTTCAGGTTCAGCTGAGTTCCAGTCAGCCACATAGATATTCTTCTTGCGCGAACCTGATAACACTATTTTCCTTGTGGATTTATCAATGACATCACAGAAACCAGTGTCAAATATCACTCTATTCGAGTTATCACAAAATTGACTAACAGAGAGAAGGTTATGCTGAAGTCCTTCAACATATGATACTCTAGGAACTGTGGCAGTTCCAACGCTGAGTGTTCCGAATCCTCTTGTGTAGCCTTTAGCGTTGTCTCCAAACTCGATTCTGGGTCCTTCTTCAGCTGTATAATTCTTCAGTAGGTTCCTTTGGTACGTCATGTGTCTTGAGCATCCGCTGTCCATATACCAAGGATCTTTGTGTACCTGCAAAATATAATTATATTCAGGTACCCTTTATCCGCTGTCCACATACCAAGGATCTTTCTGTCTAACGACCCTGGTGGTCTCAGACAGTTTCTTTCCACTTGAGTCAACATATTTGACCACTGGACTGGTCGTTGCTGACTTCTTAGGCTTTTCTGGTTCAGGAGTCCGGATCTTCTGAACTGGTGGACTGCTGAGCTTTGCCTTTTGTGCCATCTTCTTCTTCTTCTGACTCTTGGATCCTCTTCTGACTATAGGATCATAATAATATGACCCATACTGAGCTGGATGTGTCACCGAGGTGGTCCATACCGACGCCCCAGCCATTCTTGGCGGTTCCCCCTTAACTGAACTGGGGTGTTTTGGTACTGGTCTTTTGGTCAGATTGCTGACGTGTAGGATGAGGTGTTGTCATCTTTTGTTTATTCCTTGCTAAGGGGTTCATAATATTTGCATTGATTGTCTCCCCTTTAACAAATCTATCAGCAAGTCGCACTTCTGAGTGTACTGGGGTAGATGAGGAAGCTCCTTGGCTGAAACCAAGTCCTTCCTTGCAGTGCATAGGCTTGTTGCTTGCTAGCATAGCCTCCAGCTTCTTTTCAGCGCCCATGTACCGCTCAGTCATCAGGTTCCTCCAGACATCATCACTTTTCTTCAGTGTGTCGTGTTTGGTTTGAAGTCATGATAGTTGTTGCTTCAGTAGACTTAGTTCAGTATCTTTCTGAGTTAAGTCCTTGGTCAGAACTGAGATCTGATCTTCTTGATGCTGAGACTTGGCCAACAGAGAGTTTATCTCCTCCCTGAGTCTCAACACAAGTCCTTCAGACTCAGTAGAGACCTGACTCTCCTGAGAAAGTCTGTAATTCTCCACTTTCAGGGTATCCAATTCCTGAAGAGTCTTATTGAGCCGGCACTCATCTCGAATACGTTCGTCAAGCGGTTCTTCGTATGCGATCGTGACGTCCAAATTCTCATCTCGCACTCGAAACAAGATGTCGTGTGTGCAGTGTGAAGAGGAGTTAAATGGTTCATGACAATTTACCTCATCCTCTTCTCCTGCCATTAGGCACTTTTCAGTAGCTTCTTCGACTTCATGCTCTAGGGCCATGAAAGCCGCTTCATCATCGATGAATTCATAAAGGAGTCGACTTCTTCCGAGTCGTACCGAGATTTCGCCAGCCTATGTATGCTTGTCTTTTCTTGGCGAATTTCTCTCTCCTTGCTTTACGTGCTTTGCGCGTTCAAGCACTACCGAGCTCAGGACAGTCATACTGATAGTGTCCTGACTTTTTGCAGTTGTAGCAAGCGATGACTCTTTCTTCTTTGCTTTCGCTATCTTTAGATGGAGCTGAGTCATCCCTCTTTCTGCATTCAGAAGACTGTGAGTCAAGAGTGCGCTTTTGCGTGTATTCAGACTTACCTTTTGTTTCTCGATAGGCTTTAGTCACTTTTCTGCGCCTCTCCTTCTCCTTCTGATATTTTACAGCGAGCAGCGCGTACTTCTGAGCTAAACTTCCTTCTTGTATGTCAGTTAGTGAAGGTTAAGTTTTGCTTGACGCGGGAGATGCTGTGTTGACTGATGCTTTGAAAGCATGGTCAATTTTGGTGTCAGCTTCAGCTTTTTGCTTCCGTTGAGGTCTGTCAAACTCGAATTCCTCTGCTTGAAGTTCTGAAAAGATATGGTCAGGAGTAACAATATCTAAGTCAGAATGGCGTAATAATATAGCAAAAGGAGTCCAATGACCGTCTGGCAGTGCCCTTAGTATCTTGAGATTCATCTCTCGGTTGGAGAACGTCTTTCCCAGCCCGTTGATGGAGTTCATCAGATTCGTAAATCTGACATTTAGATCTTCTATTTTGTCACCAGGCATGAGAGACAAGCTCTCCAGCTTTTGGAGTTCCAGCGCAAGTTTGTTGGCTTTGATCTTCTGAGTCCCCCGACTCAGTAGCGCTAGAGCATCCCAGAGTTCCTTAGTTGTCTTGCATTCCTGAACCCTGCCGAGATAAGAATCACTTAAGGTGGTTAGTATGGCATTCCTCGGCGACTCGGTCTAAGTTATGAAGTTTCTTCTCCTCGTGGGATGAAGAGACTTCGTCCTTGGGAATCTTCTTTCCGGCCACCATTCCTCCTCCAGCTGTTTGATCCTGAGTTACGACACTATCTATCATAGGAACGATAGGTCCTTCCTCAAGTACTTCGGTCATGCTGTCGTGAAGGGAAGTCAGATGAGCCTCCATTCTGACCCGCCATACATCATAGTTCTCTACTGAGAACATGGGTACCATCCTTATACCTGACATATCAGTCATGATGAATAATGATATGAGTGTAGAATGAGATGCAGTGAAAACGTTTTTCCCGATCCGTTCAAGTAGACCAGTTTCAAGATAACAAGAATCTTATAGAACTCCTGCTCTGATACCAATTGTTGGTCCCGAGAGCACGTTCAGGTGTAGAGGGGGGGGTGAATACACTCGAATCCTATTTCCTCAACTTTGAACACGAACGAGTCCTGTTCGGGAAAGTGCCGACACCGAAAGAATTGGCAGGACCAAATAGCCGTTTCCGAATCGTCTTTGGCAAAGAGTCTCGACTCTACCGAGATCCGCTAGCCGATCGAGTCGGAATTCGATCGCGAGATAGAGTTCAGGTGGTGCGGAAATGTGTAGGCCCAAATCGGTTGAGTGGAAAACGTTTTATCAAGACAGTCTCAATTCGGCGAAAAAAAATAGTTCAAGATTCTCGAGACTTAGTTGTATGATTTTAAAGGATAATTTTCAAGAAGAACAGCTTAAAAATCAATGCAACAAGAAATAAGAGAGCAAGCGAGAGACACGTATTTTTAAAGTGGTTCGGATACACAGGATCCTACGTCCACTGTCCCGAAAGGTCGGAGGCTATTTATTATACCGAGTTAGTCTCGGTCGGCTTGTACACGGACAAAGCCGCGTCTTGGAATTTATACTGAGCAAATCTCAGTTTACAACGGTTATCAAACTAAAGTGTTTGACAAACTCTCCAACAGTGAAGGAGTCCTTTTACAATAAGGATTAGGCTCAAGTATGAACTCCTTCGTCTAAGCTATGGATATGATCGGTTGAGCTTAGGGTTAGAGGGATAGGGAATGAGAATGTAGCTTCTAGAACGACGAACATCTGAGTTTAGCTTTGGGTTCGTGTAACGTCGTTTGGATACTAGAGGCTTGTATACCGGTTCAGCTTGGTTCCCTTATGAGCTAGGATGTAGTCTTTCGCCGGAGATAGATCTTCAAGTTCTTGCAGAAGACTTAAGCTTTTCGAATTGCTCGTTTGAATGCTCTCTTCTTGTTTTAGTTCTCTTTCCTTGTTTGCTCGTGAAGTAGCAGTCGTAGTAGTGCTTTCAAAAACTTGAATCATCCCTCTATTTATAGAGAAGAGATTGGGAAAGATCCGTTGGAGACGATGATCCCTTTCTCACTCTTTTGGTAGCTAACAGCTCTTTTGAAAAAGGTGACAGTGTCCTTTCCCTCCTTTTCTGAAAATATGTTGACTTGCAGCTTTAGTAGGTAAAAAGGCACGTGTCTGCTTGTCATTCGTTGAGGTTTTGCAGAGTAGTTGAGACAGAACAGACTTCGAGGCATAATGAGTCTGATCCTGTAGAGAGTACTGAATTTACTCTACCGAAGGTCGCCTCTTAGTTCGATGAACTACTCTGCCGAGTTCGGCCCCACTAACTCCTTCGCATATCTTGCTCTCTGAGTCCAAGATCTCATCGAGTCTTCTACATCTGGTGCTAAGGCTGATAATCTACTGAACGCCTAAACCAGAGCAGAGTGTCTTCTGAGTTTGAACCCTCAGAGACAAAAACAATTACAACGGAATGGTTCACAAATCAGATAGGGTTTTGGGATCTTCAAATCTTCAAACAAATTCAGAGCACGAGGCTACTGAGCTTTGGTCAGTTAAGATAGAATCATTTCCCACTAAGTATGACTGTGCTGAGGATAGAATCATCACCCAACATTGTTTATTTATGAATTATTTGAAATTATTGATGCATGCATGACATTCTATGTAGAGTCATTAAGATAAATTTCCATGTATAGGATCGGCGCGCAGGACTTAAACATTGATGTCCCTTATTTTTATTCAAGTCAAGGTCAAGGTGGGGAAGTTACCGTTATCCTTATTATATATTGTGTACAGTATTCATGTGTTTATGACAGACATGAGAATGAAAGGGTTCAAAGTCAAGAGGAGGCCTATGACCGGGGTCAAGAGGAGACCCTTATGAAATGTTACGGCCAAGAGGAGACCGTGTGAAATGAAATGGATTCTTAGGGTCAAGAAGAGGCCCTAGGATCAAAGTTATTTATTATGCATGTTTCATATCCGTGTTTATTGGCATTTTATATAGTTTGGATATATGTGTACATCTCCCACTGAGTAGTCGTACTCATCCCTATTATTTTAACATTTTTCAGGAAATGGCTCGGCCGATGCGTAGAGGTGGTGGTGATAGTCACGAAGAGGAATTGTTGTATTTAAATTATTGCTTTTAGTTTATGAACTTTTTGTTATTTCTTTTGAGATGTTAGACTTATTAAATTTTTATTTAAAACTTCCGCTGAGTATGAAAATAAATTGAGTTTTTCAATGATTTTTTTCCATGAAAATGTTTTGAAAGAATTGAAATAAGCATGTTAAGTATGAAGTAGCTTCCCTTGTTAAGTTTTGAAAATTGGGGTGTTACACTTTCTCTCCTCTCTCACGGTTTCAATGTGAGTGGAATAATTACGTGAATCATAATCTAAAAGTGTTTTTTATTACTCCCTTCGTCCCGTTTGACTTGTCTCACTTTCTTTTTTGGGTTGTCCCACTTGACTTGTCCCATTTCCTGAACAGGAAAATAATTACTACACCAACTCTCACTTTTTCTTTGTGGGACCCACTCCCCTACACACAACTAACCACTCTTCTTAATCTCCGTGCCAAAAAGATATGAACCAAGTATATAATATAATGTATAAATATTATATTATATTATAATTGTGGCCCATTAATAATTATATTGCTAATGGTCTTCTAATAAATTAATATTCAACCCATAGTATAATTAATAATAACTGAGCCACATAATTATCAATTAATTGGCCCAGCCAATTAAATCCAGATAAATATTTCTCATATTATTAAATAATGTATAAATATATTAATTAATTAATAATAATTTCCAAGAGAACAAAATAAATAATGGGCTTCTAATTGGTCTAAACCAGGGATCCAATACAAGAAATAAAGTCGGGCCTCAAATTAATTGATTATATATGCTCAGTCCAGAGCAAAATTAATTAATAAACGCAGATTCATTCCACTAAAGAATCCCTTCTGACTTGAGCATGGGCTTGTATTGTAGACTTAATTGATCCCCGTATTTTAGAAATAAATATCCATTAATTTATTAAGCTCACTGACAACTTAAATGAATTAACATCTTATTATAACATGAGTAGTATCACTCGACCTTATTAACACACCTGAACTTAATCAACCGATTGGGTTTAGTGTGCTAATCCTTACGAGTTCCTTAGGGGATATTTTCAACCCATTTAACAGGGATACAGATGTAAGATACAAATAACCAGCCTGAACTACAAATAACCACTGTCACCCAAGATATTTAGATCCAGTCGCGATGATATTCACCATAGTAAGTCAAAGAGATAGATAGCTAAATGCACTCAATTGAAATCTTATCAAGCTTAAGACCAAATAAGTCACCGAGATCTTTGGTTATCCACTAAGGTTATCTAGGAGAATACATCTTACTGTGATCCATCAATACACCACCTTCAGTGTACCAGTATAGACAATAAGCCAAGACAAGCCACTTCTTATTAAACTACAGCTTAAACCGACAACTTGTCCTTAAGTTTTCTCAGTATGATAACTGTTTATATCTTGTTAGTTCAACCAATTGTGCAGTCTTCTGTGATCTACAACACACTACACAATGTTATACAAGATGAAAGACCAACATGGGGGAATATAATTAATTTGATAGGAGAATAAAAACAGTTGAAAGGAAAAACACATTGTACACAAGAAAAAAGGTTGCTTCCACTATACAAAATTCGAAAAATAGACCTCTTGTTCCATTCTTGTGCTGTCTTAAGGACGATGAGTCCAAGTTTCAACTCAAACGTGAAAGTCAGTCTTGAACTGAGTATGCTTTCTGAACAAGTCATCTTGCCAACTAAACTTTATGACCGCGTGGGCAGACTGACTCAAAGTACTGAACACCGTCTACTGACTTAGATCAATCTACCGAAAACTTAGTATATGAATAGTGTGCGGAATGTGTAGGCCCAATTTTAATCGCCTCTTGATTGAAAAACATTTTTACTAAAAATCGTTCACGTTATGCTTGTGAATATTCAGCTTTGCTGAAAATCTGACTTAATAAATATTCGTAAATCAGTTTTAATGTAGAATGAATAGCAAACCAATAAAGCAATAAATGCACATGCAATTATTAAAGTACTTCGGATGCACGTGATCCTATGTCCATTGTCCTGAACAAAGCAGGAGGTCTAGTATTTCTTATACTGAGCAAGTCTCGATCAATTTGTTCACTGGACATATACTCTAGTTATAGTCTTAGTGACTTTACAAGGTTTCGAACACGGGGATTGAGTTTCTCCAACTAAGGAGGATTTCTTACAATAAGAGCAGTTCAATAGATATGAACTCATTCGATTTCTAAGCGTATGATCTAACAATGGTAGCTTAGAATAGAGATTGTAAACAATATATTTGTAGAGAGAAGAACTAAGTCAGATGTTCTAAGTTGCAAGTTCTTCGCTAAATAGGTTTGAGTTCGCTAGAGGTTGTATGCTTGAATGCTTGGTGTTCCCGGTGTCTTCAACCTACGAAGATCAATCTTTATTTATAGTTTTGACTCATGAAAAGATCCATTAGAGGGCACATAGACACGTGTAAAAATGATAAGGAAAACGACCATCTCAATTTGAACGTTGCTCTAGAGATTCTCTCTTTTTCAGTCTTGAGTGTAGCTTTTTGTCAGTGCAAGTACTGTGCTGACAGCTCTTCATTGGTCAAGGTTGAATGTTAGGTGAGGCTTGTTCAAAATCCAAAACAGATGTTGAGTTGACTTCCTCTGATTCCTCGAACTGAATTATCTTCTACTGACATTCTTCTGAAAAGTTCAACTTCATGTCGATTCCTGTCCACATATTCAGTAGGTTGTGAAGCAATCATACTGAGTCTCCAATGCTGAGTTCCTCTGGCTAACAAACCTGAGCTAGTGAGTTTATCGGCCCATCGAACTCCGGCCTAGCCTACCGTGTTCTTAACATGCTTGAACTCAACTAAGCTATTATATTATTTGGATCATCGTTCAACTAGGATTTTGGGATCTTCAAATCTTATCTATTACCGAATCTCATCCCAACAATTTCCCCGTATTTGATTATGCAAAAACCATTACAACACAAATTCCCCCAAACAAATAAAAGGATCTAAGAACCATGGGAGATAACACACATAAAAAAAAAGTAAAGGGTGAGCGTGTGTTGAACACATAGGTGATCATTATTGTTGAAAGTAAATACAGTCATTGTGATAATGAGCCATTGTCTTGTCCAAAATGTGATATATTTCATTAAACAATAGGAAGTAACACGTACAGAAATCACTGTCACTAATAATAAAAAACTAAGACTAATCAGCCGCTCTGCTTGAATCTCTGAACCTTGGCTTTGAAAGATGCCAACTTCGCCTCTGGTGGATCAAGTCCATATGCTTTGAAGATGTTGGCTCTAAGATTCTTGATGGCCTCTTGATCTTCTGATTCTGTCAGACGTAGATATTTTCTGTCCATCGCAAACTTGATTTCATCCTAGATCTTCATGCAAATATTTCCTTCTGGCATCCTTGGAGGAGGAAGAATTCTGAGTTCTGGTGCTTTGAGAGGAATCCCTATCTTATCTAGAATAGTTGGCACTTCAGCATAAACATCATATTCACAGATCATGAGAAATTCCTTGAATAGCTGATCGGGATCAGATTATTACTTCCATGATTGCCAGACTAAGAAGCTCTTGATAAAGTCTATCTTGATGTATTCCTATCTCTGGTTCAGCGGCCACAGTATCCACTTATCTGTACGAGGATGAAGGATTTTCTTAAAATGAGTCTTCTGACCTCCTCGTGTGAAAAACTTTGAAGTCGTAGGTAGGGGTGTGCAAAAAAACTGCAAACCGCCACCCGCCCGCTTAAACCGCCCGTTCCAACCCGTAGTCGCTGGTTGGGATTTTTTAAAATGAACCGCGGTTTGAAATTTAAACAAACCGCCACTTGGCGGGTGGGTGGCGGTTACGAGTTGAGGGCACCCGACCCGCCCGCCTCCTATTTATCTTAATTTTTTATGCTAAAATATAATATTTAAATACATAAATAATAAAAATATAGTCTAGTGTATGTGTCTTTTAGAATTGAGAGAAATTGGTTCATTCTTGTTATCCTTCTTCCTCTTCCATTTTAAGTTCTAACTTTTTAAAATTCATTCACGGCCTTCAATTTAAGTCCATTTCCTATTCTTTTTTGAAGTTTCTTTTCTTTCTATGTTCGATAGGTTGCAGAATACAATTTCCAGATTACTTGAAGGACTTTAATTTTCAAGTTGTAGGATTTAATTATGTTCATCAAATTTGCTAAAGTGATATCATATTTATTCTTTATTATTATTTCATTTTCCGCATTGGACACCTCTTATTGATATGGAATGATTAATTTTATCGACATGATTTAAAGAAGTAACAATCCGCCAAACCGCCCGCCTACCCGTTTACCCGACCCGCTACGGTTTTGGAAAAAAACTAAACCGCCACAGTTTGTAATTTTCCTAACCCGCCTATATATAGGTGGGTCATTTTTTACGTCTAAATCCACCCGAACCCGCCCGCGCACACCCCTAGTCGTAGGGATCTCTCTGCCTTTTGTTGGAACATGTTCCCTTGCTTCCTTCTCGGTTCTTCTTTGAGAGCTTGCATATTAGCTATACGTAGTCTTTCTCTTGCTTCACTCATTTGCCTAGCTATAGCAGTTATGTCCAACCCTCTATTGCATGTATCCCAAAATTCCTTATGTTCAGCCAGTTGTTTCTTTGAAAGTTTCATCGTTGGTGCATGTTCTTCAGCTGGGAGTTCTTCTTCTCCCTCTAGGTCTTTAGCTTCTGTGGTTTTGGATTTCTGCTCTTCTTTGCTCTTTTCTTCATTTTATTTAGCTACTTTAGCCCTTGTTTGCCTAGGAATAATAGTCCTTGTCCTATTTGGCACAGTAGTAGGTACTGTAATTGGCTTCTTCTGAATTTTCTTATTAGGTGCTTTAGCTTCTTCTTCAGCAGCTAGCCTTTCAGAAATTGTTTATCGTGTTCTTGTTGGTCTTTTGGGCTTTTATATTTCAGTTTTCAGAGGGAGAGTAGGAGAGTGTGGACCGAGTTGCTTTCCTTTAGCAGCATCTCAAATGGGCTCTTCTTCCTCTTCAATCGGCGCATCAGGAAACTGAGTTATCTCTTCTATAACTGTTTATGCTGAGGATCCTTCTCTTGATCCTCCAGCAACTCCTGAGGTAAGGGGTAGAATCTATGTTTGCTGAATAGTTTCTCCTCCCTCCTGAATAATTTACCTATTTTCTCCTTCCACCTGGTGTCTTTCCCCCACATTCTCTACTCTCTTCCCTTTAGCTTTGATATTATTACCAATTCCTTCCCCCTTTTTGGCATCATAAATTTTTGAGATCAGGGTAGAGAGGGTAGTGACTTTGCTTTGAAGAGTCTCGATTGCATTTTGAATAACACTGACCCTGAAACCATAATATGAGACTACATCTGTGTACTCTTGTCATTGCGTGTTATGCTCAGATTGAAATATCTTCAGTAGTTCAACTTATTTTGCAACATGTTTGTTAAAAGGTTCATTAAGAAGACGAGAAGTTTCTTCTTGCATTACTTGAACTGCATTAGCTTGTTCAGTCAGTGCCTTAGAGACACTAGCTATTGCAAACTTGTTGTGCTCGTCATTCGCGCTTTTTAGCTCAGTTACTACAACAGTCAGTTTATCAGTAAATGTTTTTGCTTGAGCTTCGAGTAGATGCTGAAATTGCGTTGTAAGATCTGTCTTCTGAGCTTCAAGAGCTGTCTTGAGAATCAGTTCAGTATCAAGATTAGTAGGAGTACTAATTCTCTTTACTTCAGATTTTAAAGCTCCAAGCTGCTCAGTCTGGGCCTTGGTATATTGCGACCATTTGATATGAACATCATTTGCGAGGAGTCTGTTTTTGTGTCCTTATCTCTTCAGACCTCTATTGATGGATTTAGTTGAGACATCAGATATGTTTTCAGCTGATATCTTGATTCACTAAGTCTCTCCTCAATCGTTGTGATCGTCTCCTTAGAAGAAGATGGAGCAATAGTGATGACACCAAATGAAGGACGTGGGGGTGGTGCAGCATCATTATGATCATTGGGAGTTTTTCCCTCGGCAGGTCATCCCTAGTCTGCATTCTTGGGTGTTGAGTCCTTGTCAGCATCATCATCCGTGTGATCTTGTGTCTGTGGTTGAGTCTGAGTCTCAGTATCACTCTTCTCACCAGGATGGACCTTAGATCATCCCTCGAGTCAATATTCACAGTCTCCCTATAGCATGTCTCCTCTTGTAGCTATTGTTCCTCTGACATAAGAGCAGGGATAGTTCTAAGTTACATTGTCTCGTCAAGAAGATCCAATGCGAAGAATCTTAGACGCATTTAAACTCTAGCCCTCACAGCTATGTCAACTAGGTCGGATTGATCTAGTATCTTAGGAATATGCTCAACAATCTCCTCAGTTGCTTTGTTCCTTGCATAATAGCTTTGAAGTCGGTAAGTTTGTAGAAACTTCAATCACTGGCATATCATCGTGCGGTGCTAACTGAGTTTCTACTGAGATATTCAGTATTTGGCTCGATTTTCTTTAGTTATTCGGTGGATTATGAGACACCAATTGAGTTCCTCATGTTGAGTCCTTCTAGCTGCCATAAGATGTTCTACTGAACCTATCAGCTACTGAACTCTAGCTAGCCTACTGAGTTCCTAACATGCTGAACTCAACCAAGCTATTACATTATGAGGTTCATCATTCTGCTAAGTGGTTTTGGGATCTTCAAATCTTATCATACTAATCTCATACCCAACATAAACAGTTATCACAGTTCAGATAACTTCGGGATAAGTTGTCGGTTTAAGCTGCAATTTAGATAAGAAGTGACTTATATTGGCAGCTTGTCTATACTGGTACACTTAAGGTGGTGTATTGATAGATCACAGTGAGATGTGTTCTCCTGACTGACCTTAGTGGAGAACCAAGATCTCGGTGACCTAGCTGGTCTTTAGCATGATAAGATTGTTGGAATTTTTATACTCGAAGCAGTTTTTATGGTTGTATATAATGTGTTTTTGTCCTTAATATTGTTTTATTCTCCTATCTGATAAATATATATTTGCACATGTAATCATTTATCTTGTATATAAGTTAGATCGTGTAGTGTGTTGTAGATCATAGAAGACTGCTCAATTGGTTCACCTGACAAGATATAAAAAGTTATCACAGCTGAGACAACTTAAGGATCAGTTGTCGGTATAAGCTGCAGTTTAGATAAGAAGTGGTTTGTCTTGGACGCTTGTCTATATTGGTACACTGAAGGTGATGTTGATGGATCACAGTGAAATGTGTTCTCCTGACTGACCTTAGTGGAGGACCACTAGTGGAGAACCAAGATCTCAGTGACTTAACTGGTCTTAAGCTTGGTAAGACTTCAGCTGAGTGCATTTGACTATCTATCATTTTTACCTATCATAATGAACGTCATCACGACCGGATCTACGTATCTTGGGTGCTAGTAGTTATTTGTGGTTCAGGCTGATTGTCTATATCTTGCAACCATATCCTAATAAAATCGGTTGGTAATTTTCCCTGAGGAACTCGAAAGGATTAGAACACTAAACCCAACTAGTTGATTAAGTTCAGGTGTGTTAATAAGGTTGAGTGGTACTACTCAGGAATATAATAAGTTGTTAATTAATTTAAGCTATCATTGAGCTTAATTAATTTAAGGATATTTCTATCTTAAATACGAGGATCGATTAAGTCTAAAATACAAACTCATGCTCAAGTTGGGATAAAGGGGTAAGTCAGCACGGATTCTCTAGTGGAATGAATTTGTGTTTATTAATTGATGTTGTTTTGGGTTGAGCATAGATAATTAATTAATTTGAGGCCCGACTTTATTTCTTGTATTGGATCCTTAATCTGACCCAATTAGTTGTCTAGTTATTTATTGTCATTATTAATAGATTAATGTATTTTGCATTATTTAATAATGTTATTTATCTGGTATTAATTGACTGGGTTAATTAATTGATAAATAAAAGTAATCCAACAGATTAAGTTATTATATTATGGGCTAATTAATGTGGAAGTCCATTACGGATATAATTAAATTAATGAGCTACAAATATTAATATAATATTGGTTTTTGAAGTCTATATATATTAGTATAATGTTCATAATCAGAACACAGATTCACATACTCACAAACTTTTACACGCGAGTGAGAGAGAGAGACGGAATTATTTTTCCTCAGTTCTTTGACCATACAGCGGAAGAAAATGGTCGGGATATAGATCAGAAGGTCTGAAACACGAGCAACAATCAAAGATGCAACAACATAGGTGGAGGAAGGTAACTGGTTCTTCCCTTCGATTCCTTCGGTTGGTATCAAAGCCTAGGTTTTAGGCTCTGATTGTTGCTTTTAGGAGCATGTATAGGTTTTATTCTGTCGTTATCGGGTTATTTTTCATATTTGGGGCGTACCACTATTTTGACCCCTTTGTAACTTTTTTCTCGTGAGAAAATCCACAAGTAGTTGATAGGGCCTATGTTTATGTGTTTAGACTGTAATTTTGGTCCGGGACACACGAAAAATGCGGCGGAAGTGAAGAAGACATCGCAGCCGAAACCCTAGTTTTCTAGGGTTTTGTCGCTAATTGCAGCGGCAAGTAACAGCGCGTCCAACATCCTCCGGCCAACCGGCTTGAGCCATTTGGATTATCTTTTCACGAGCTTCGCGTCGATGTGTCGTATGGGATCATCCGACCTAGGATGCGATCGGAATCGACGTTGAAAGTTGGCTGCTCAATGTAGATCTTTTCTAGTAAAAACTTCGAAATTGAAGGCAATTTATTGACGATTTCGGCGGGAATCCATTTATGGTGGACAAAAATCATCCAAGGATTGTTTCCCATTAAACAATTAAATGAAATTGTAGTTCGGAAAAAGGTCTAATTTTGGCGGCGAAGCTTGCCGGCAACAAGCTGCGTAATTACTCAGCAACACGTCGCAGCGGAGGTGATTGCGGAAAGATTCAGGCTATCCAAACGTCGGCGACACGACAAGACATGCGAGGTAAGGCAGAGGAGGTGGCGGCGATGGGCAGGACCCGCGATTTGCGCGGCTGCGATTGCCCGTCACGCGCTCAGGCTCAATCAGCACGGCTACTGTTTTTTATCACTCCAAGCCACGCGGTGCTGCCTGGTTCATGTCGACAAGGCTCCGGGAATGTTGGGGAGGCAACGGTAGGCCGCCAACAGCAGGCGCAGAGCGGCGTGAAGATGACGGTCTGTTGATGATGCAGTACATATGTCTGCCACATGTCTGACACATGGCAGACATCCTAATGACGTGGCGACGACGCAGTGGATCCAAATTCAAAGATTTTTACGATTTCGAAGGCTGTATTTTGATCGGGCTATGTAATAGATAGAATTTTAATTTTATCTTTATGTTTAAGCCCGATAACGATATTTTAATTTCTATTTGCGCATTTATTTATTTTTATGCTTTAGTGTGCAAGATTATGTGTTTAATTGCGCTTAGAAAAACATGAAAATAGGATTTACATCATATTAAGCATGTTTAATTTTTCGCGAGCACGTTTTATCATATGAACTTAGAAAATCATGCTTTAGGATTTATGTGGTTTAGCATGAATCTAAACAAACCTTTTGAATAAAAAGAATAAGCAAGATTTTTTGTTAAAATTAAATGTTTAATTAGATTCCATTAAATTGGATATTAAACACTTAATCGGACCTCCATTTAATTAGACTCTACACAAAAGTAGTAAGATTATGTTAGTAAACGTCCACCTGTGTGGCTTGCTTTCATGTTTGAGCTACAAGTTTGATGAGATGAGTTTTGCGAAAATAATATTTAATTATTATTGAGTAGTAGGAGCGAAGCCGTAAATGTCCACCTGTGTGGCTTGCGTGCCTAGTAAATACGAGTACTCTAGAAGATAATAATTAAATAGGATGACTAATAAGATCAAATTGAATGCGGCATGGTTCTCGTAAGTATGTCAATTTTGAGATTTTGATTCTATTTTTGTCAAATAAATGGTCAAATGCTTAGATGTCACCGCGCGTACAAATCACTTCCCTCGAAGTCCCTTCCCGCGTTTTAATTTAATAGTGACATGGTCCAAAAAGTTGAACTATTAATTTCATTCGTCTTAAGGACCTAGGCCTGGATTGGAATTAGAGAGCTGGGTAAATGGTTTGGTCTAGGGTTATACTAGTAAACGTCCACCTGCATAGCTTGGGAGGGGAATTCCTAGGGTTGTTCGAGGTTCTTAATATCATTATTTTTACAAAAGGTTACAATGATGTTAATTACGAATCATGTGTGAATGTAACATGCTTTTATTTTATATATTTCAGATATGACTGTTCAAGCGATCCTTTTGGGTCTCACCAAAAAACCCTTATTGGGTCATGAAGATTTTAACGAGTGGAAGAGAAAAATTACCCTAGTTCTTGAAGCTGAGAAAATAATTCAAATCTTACATACTCCTGAGCCAGAATTTATGGGGGATCAGGCTACTACTGAACAGAGGGTTGAACATGAGAAGTGGAAAGATGAAAACACAAAGGCTCGTGTATCACTTCTTTCCACAATGAGCAATACCCTAGTGGCTTATTATGATAGTATGCATCATACTAGTTTGATATGGACATCCCTCTTTGAGAAATTCGAAGAGATGGATAGGTCAATCCAATATCATCTGCTGAAGGATGTCATGAATCGCCATATGCCGGAAGGTGGGTTTGTGCATGATCATGTTTTACGCATGACAGATTTGCTAGATTGGCTCACCATAGTAGATAATAGTCTGAGCCTTGGAATCAAGTTCGGCATCCTACTGCATTCGCTTCCTAAGTCCTATGAGAATTGTTGCCTCAATGTAGTTATGTCTAAAAAAGAGTATACCCTTAATGATATCTCAAATGATTTGATCACTGCTGCGGGACTAATGGGACAAGGTAAAGGGAAAGGCATCCATATCTTGAACACTTCCTCTAGCTCAAGGAATCCTCTAAAAGGTGGAAACCAGAAAAAGGGCAAGAAATGGAAGAATTTCAAGAAAGGTAATGGGAGTACAAAACTAGCACCTACTGGAGGAATTTCAATACCCAAATGTAAAGGGAAGTGCTTCAAGTGCGGTAAGGTTGGACATTGGAGGACTGAATGTCCAAACTTCTAGGCAAAATAGAAAAGTACACGTAATGCTCGAGTTACTGTAACTGAAATTGTTCTAATGACCTCATCTACCCGGGAATGGGTAGTAGATTCAAGGGCAACTGATCATGTTTGTTACACCTTGTAGGATTTCTGCAGAAAAGACAATTGAGTGATAGCGAGGTGGTTTGGTCGATGATGACTTATGCAACTTTGCCAATATCCTTTTGGGGATATGCCTAGAGACTGTGATATATTTATTGAACCGTGTGCCATCGAAGTCGATTAACACAACTTCGATCGAGTTGTGGAGTGGGCACAAGTCCAGTATGTTGTTTACAGGGTATCCGAAGGAAACAAAGGAGGGTTTATGATCCTAAGGAACAGAAGATCGTTGTTAGTACCAACACTCGCTTCTTAGAGGAGGATTATATTAGTAATCACAAGTCTCGAGTCGAGATCATCCTTGAGGAATTACAAGGTGATCGAGATCCAGTCAAAGAGCTAGTTGTGCAAGAGAGAGCTCTACAAGCAACTGCACAATCTGTTAACACAACGCCTGACACTCTTCGACGTAGTGGGAGGGTGATGTTTACTCCTGATCGGTCACTATGGAGACGTCTGATCATCGTCCGGCTGATGAACAACACACCGTGGATCCCTAGACCTACACCGAAGTAGTGGGAGATGTAGATGCAGATTCATAGCTAGTCGCCATGGACTCGGAATTTGAGTCCATAACTGATATGGATGTATATGAGGTCACAGAATTACCTGAAGGCTGTAAGGCTATTGGTAGTAAGTGGGTATACAAGAGAAAGAGAGGACCGAATGGTGAGATCGTGTCATATAAGGCCAGGCTAGTGGCAAAAGGGTTTACCCAGAAAGAGGGTATCGATTATGACGAGACCTTCTCGCCTGTAGCAATGATCAAGTCCATTCGGATTCTCCTTGTCATAGCAGCTCACATGAACCTAGAGATCTGGCTGATGGATGTCAAGACCGCTTTCCTAAACGGTTACCTTGAAGAAGGTAGAGACATATACATGAAACAGCCAGAAGGGTATATAAAAGAGGGCGAAGAGCATCTAGTATAAAAGCTCAAGAAGTCTATTTATGGACTTAAGCAAGCTTCCCGGTTATGGCACCAGTATTTTGACGAGGTAGTCAAATCCTACGGTTTTGTATCATGTCCTAACGAAGTGTGCGTGTCCGTATCTGTGTTAACGAATCAGTGGTGTTTCATGTACTTTACGTAGACGATGTCCTTCTTATTGACAACAACGTTGAAGTGTTATTAGACGTAAAGACGTGGTTATCTGAGCAGTTTCAAATAAAGAATTTGGGTGAAGCTGCTTACATCCTTAGGATCAAGGTTATACGAGATCCCCGAAATTGAAAGTTAAGTTTATCTCAGGCATCCTACATTGACACTGTTATTACTCGTTTTAGTATGAAAAATGCCTAGAAAGGTTCAGTACCTTTCTGACATGACATTTTTCTATCCAAGAATCAATGCCCTAAAATGCCTAAAGAGATAGAAAGTATGGGGCTAGTACCATATGCTTCCGCCTTAGGTAGCCTCATGTATGCAATGCTTTGTATGAGACCAAATATCTCATATGTTGTAGGCATGGTCTCAAGATATTAGTCTAGCCCTAGACAAGCGCACTGGACTGCGATAAAAAATATTCTCAAGTACCTTAAACGGACTAGAGATTACAGAATTGTATACCAGTTAGACAGTTTAGTGCCTTTGGGTCATACAGACTCGGATTTCCAAGCTGACGGAGACGAGAAGAAGTCTACCTCGGGTTATGTGTTTACCTTGGGAGGTGGAGCCATTTCATGGCAAAGTGCTAAGCAGAAATGCATTGCGGACTCTACCATGGAAGCAGAGTATGTTGTTGCTTCAGAAGTTTCTAAAGAGGCGGTTTGGCTTAAGAATTTCCTCCCGGATCTTGATACTATTCCTAATTTGCCTAAGGCAATCACAATTTATTGTGATAATGCGGGTGCAGTGACAAGTTCTAAGGAACCTAGATCTCACAAGGCGTCTAAACACATAGACAGGAAGTACCACATCATACGAGAATTCATACATCGAGGAGACATGGTGATTGAAAAAATTGGAATTGAAGACAACCTAGCCGATCCATTCACGAGAGCTTACCAATCCCGGCTTACGAGAAGCATGTTTGTGGCTTGGGAGTAGTAAAGATGCCCCCCACTTACGACTGCAGAAACTTTTGTATAGTGGGAGAAAATGCAGTGATAGATAGGATAGATAGCTGAGCGTGTTTGTTTGTACTAGTTAGTGTCATAGCTGACACATTGTATACTAAAAGTTTGCTTGAGTATAAGTGGGATAATTGTTGGGGTTTTGTATACTGGAAGCACTTTTTATGCTTGTAGGCATTGTGTTTTTGTCCTTACTACTGTTTTATTCTCCTATGTGATAAATATATATTGCACATGTAATCCTTTATCATGTATATAAGTTAGATTGTATAGTATGTTGTAGATCACAAAAGACTACTCAATTGGTTGACCTTACAGGATATAAACAGTTATGACAGCTGAGACAACTTAAGGATAAGTTGTCGGCATAAGGTGTAGTTTAGATAAAAAGTGGTTTGTCTTGGCTACTTGTCTATACTGGTACACTGAAAGTGGTATATTGATGGATCACAGTGAGATGTGTTCTCCTGACTGACCTTAGTGGAAAACCACTAGTGGAGAACCAAGATCTCGGTGAGTCGGCTGGTCTTAAGCTTGGTAAGACTTCAGCTGAATGCATTTGGCTATCTATCACTTTGACCTACTATGGTGAAAGTCATCTCGATCGGATCTACGTATCTTGGGTGCTAGAAGTTATTTGTGGATCGGGCTAATTATATGTATCTTGCAATCGTATCCTAGTAAAATGGGTTGATAATATCCCATGAGGAACTCGAAAGGATTAGCACACTAAACCCAACTGGTTGATTAAGTTCAGGTGTGTTAATAAGGTCGAGTGATACGACTCAGGATATAATGAGTTGTTAAATAATTTAAGATGTCAGTGAGCTTAATTAATTAACGGATATTTCTATCTTAAATACGGGGATCGATAAGTCTAAAATACAAGCTAAATGCTCAAGTTTGGATAAAAGGGGTAAGTCATGACGGATTCTCTAGTGGAATGAATCTATATTTATTAATTGATGTTGCTATGGGCTGAGCATAGATAATTAATTGATTTGAGGCATGATTTTATTTCTTATATTGGATCCCTAATCTGGCTCAATTCATTGCCTAGTTATTTATTGTCAATCAGAAATTATTATTAATATATTAATGTATTTTGTATTATTTAATAATGTTTTTTATTTGGAATTAATTGGTTAGGCCAATTAATTGATAAATAAAAGTAAACCAGCAGATTAAGTTATTTTACTATCGGCTAATTGATGTGGAAGCCCATTAGTGATATAATTAAATTAATGGGCTACAAATACTAACATAATATTGGTTTTTGAAGTCCATATATATTAGTATTATCTTCATAATAAGAACACACATTCACATACTCACGAACGCTTACATGCGAGAGAGAGAGACAGGTTTATTTTTCTTCAGTTCTTTAACCACACGGAGGAGGAAAAGGGTCGGGACACAGATCAGAAGGTCTGAAAACAAGCAACAATCAAAGTTGCAACAACATACGTGGAGGAAGGTAACTGGTTCTTCCCTCCAATTCCTTTAAAGATTTCAACTGAGTGCATTTGACTAACTATCACTTTGACATACTATGGTGAAAGTCATCATAACCGGATCTACGTATCTTGGGTGTTAGTAGTTATTTGTGGCTCTGGTCTGGTTGTGTTGGGTGATGATTCTATCCTCAGCACTGTCATACTTAGTGGGAAATGATTCTGTCTTCAGCACTAACCGTAAGCTCAGTAGCCTCGTGCTCTATACCTATCTGAAGATTTGAAGATCCCAAAACCCTATCTTGATTGATGAACCATTCTCGTGTAATTGTTTTGTCTCTGAGGTTTCAGACTCATTAGACACTCTGCTCTGGTTAAGGCGGTCAGTAGCTTATCAGCCTCAGCACCAGAAGTAGAAGACTCGGTATTTACTGGACTCAGCAGGAGCAGTATACTGAAGGAGTCAGTAGAACTGAACTCAGCAGGAGTAGTTCACTGAACTCAGAGCTGACCATCAGTAGAGTACCCTCAGCTGTCTCTCTACTGAATGAAGATCAGACTCAGCAACGGCAGACAGTCTTCTGAACTGTCAGACACTTTTTGAATATACAATCAGTATTATCAAGTATGAGGAAAAGAGAAGTCAGCTTCAGTATGCCTCGAAGTCTGTTCCGTCTCAACCAATCCATAATCCGCGACAAATGACAAGCATACACGTGTCTCTACCTACTAAAGCTGCAAGTCAACATATTTCCAGAAAAGGAGGGAAAAGACACTGTTACCTCCTTCAAAAAGAGCCGTTAGCTACCAAAAGAGAGAGAAAGGAAGATCGTCTCCAACGGATCTTTTCCAATCTCTGCTCTATAAATAGAGGGACATTTCAAGCCTTTAAAAAGAGGGCACAAGAGAGAGAGACGAATGCTAGTTAGAAGAGCCTCTAGTATCCAAATCGACGATACACGAACCTAAAGCTTATTTCAGCTGTTCGTCGATCTAGAAGCCACTTTCTCATTCCCTATCCCTCTAACCCTAAGCTCAACAGAATATACTTATAGCTTAGACGAAGGAGTTCATATTTGAACCCAATCCTTATTGTAAAAGGACTCCTTCATAGTTGGAGAAGTTTGTCAAACACTTTAGTTTGATGCCTTTGTAAACTGGGACTTGCTCAGTATAATCCCCAAGCCACGGCTTTGTCCTGTGCACAAGCTGATTGAGACTAACTCAGTATAATAAATAGCCTCCTGAACTTATCGGGACAGTGGACGTAGGATCGATTGATATCCGAACCACTTTAAAAATATGTGTCTTGTTATTGCTTTATGATTACTGTTGCATTGATTTTACTGTTCATACTGAAAACCTACTTTAAAATCATACAACTGTCTCAGCATACTGAACTGTCTATTTGCTGAACTGTGACTTGCTAAAATGGTTTTTTCCACTCAACTGATTTGGGCCTACACTTTTCCGCACCGCTGAACTCTACTGTTTGATACGGATCGACTCGGTCGGCTAGCGGATCTCGGTAGAGTCGAGACTCTTTGCCTCACACGATTCAGAACAGCTATTTGGTCTGCTGAATTATTTCAGTACGGCACTTTCCTAAACAGGACTGTTCGTGTTCGAAGTTGAGAAAATCGGAGTTAGGTGTATTCACCCCCCCTCCTCTACACCTGACCGTACACTCGGGACCAACAATTGGTATCAGAGTGCACGGTGTTCAACTAACCACCTGAGTTCTATAAGACTCTCGTTGTTCTGAAACTGGTCTACTTGAACGGATCCGAAAAATCGTTTTCACTGCATATCACTCTACATTCATATCATTATTCTTCATAGCTGATATGTTAGGTATAAGGATGGTACCTATGTTCTTAGTAGAGAACTATGGGGTATGGCGGGTCAGGATGGAAGCACATCTGACCTCCCTCCACGATAGTATGACTGAAGTACTTGAGGAAGGGCCTATCGTTCCTATGATCGACAGCGTCGTGACTCAGGATGCAGCTGCTGGAGGAGGAATGGTGACCGGGAAGAAGATTCCCAAAGATAGAAGTCTCTTCACTTCTGAGGAGAAGAAACTTCATAACTTAGACCGTGTCGCCAGAAACGCTATACTAACCACCTTAAGTGATTCGTATCTTGGTAGGGTTCAGGAATGCAAAACTGTAAAGGAACTCTGGGACGCTCTAGCGCTACTGAGTCGGGGGACTCAGAAGATAAAAGCTAACAAACTAGCGCTGGAACTCCAAAAGCTGGAAAATTTGTCTCTCATGCCTGGTGACAAAATAGAAGATCTAAATGTCAGATTCACGAATCGATGAACTCCATCAACGAGCTGGGAAAGACATTCAGCAACCGAGAAATGAATCTCAAGATACTGAGGGCACTGCCGGACGGTCACTGGACACCTTTTGCCACTTTATTGCGCCATTCTGATTTAGATGTTGTCTCTCCTGACCATATCTTTTCAGAACTTCAGGCATAAGAGTTTGAGTTCGACAGACCTCAACGAAAGCAAAGAGCTGAAGCTGACATAAAAATTGACCATGCCTTCAAAGCATCAGTCAGCGCAGCATCTCCCGCGACGAGCAAGACAACAAGTAAGACTGAACCTTCACTCAACGACTTACAAGAAGGAAGTCTCGCTCAGAAGTACGCGCTGCTCGCCGTGAAGTATCAGAAGGAGAAGGAGAGGCCCAGAAAACTGACTAAAGCATATCAAGACACAAAAGGTAAGTCAGATTATACGCCAAAACACACTCCTGACTCACAATCCTCTGAATGCAGAAAGAAGGATGACTCGGCACCATCAAAGGATAGCGAAAACAAAGAAGAAAGAGTCATCACTTGCTACAACTGCAAAAAGCCAGGACATTATCAATATGACTGTCCTGAGCTCAGTAGTGCTGAATGCGCAGCACGCAAGGCAAGGAGAGAGAAATTCGTCAAAAAGAGACAATCTTATATTACAGGCGAGATCTCAGATGACTCAGAAGAAGTCGAATCCTTCATGGATTCATCGGATGATGAAGCAGCTTTTATGGCCTTAGAGCTTGAAGCTGAAGAAGCTACTGAAAAGTGCCTAATGGCAGGAGAAGAGGATGAGGTAAATTCTCATGAACCACTTAACTCCTCTTCACACTGCACACACGACACTATTTCAGGTGCAGATGAGAATTTGGATGTTGCTACCACTTATGAAGAACTGTTAGACGAACAAATTCAGATGAGTCTGCAGCTCAGTAAGACTCTTCAGGAATTGGATACCCTGAAAGTGGAGAATCAGAGACAGGCCGCTACTGAAGCCGAAGGACTTGTGTTGAGACTCAGGGAGGAGATAAACTCTCTGATGGCCAAGTCTCAGCATCAAGAAGATCGAATTTCGTTTTGACCAATGACTTAACTCGAAAGATACTTGAACCGAGTCTCATCAAGCAAGAACTGTCGGGACTTCGGACCAAGCACGACACACTGAAAAGGAGTGATGATGTCTGGAAGAGCCTGATGACTGAGCGTTACATGGGCGCTGAAAAGAAGCTGGAGGCTATGCTTGCAAGCAACAAGCCCAAGCACTGTAAGGAAGGACTTGGTTTCAACCATGAAGCTTCCTCATCTGCCCCCGTACACTCAGAAGTGCGTCTAACTGATAGGTTTGTTCGAAGGGAAAAATCAATGCAAATGTTCTGAACCCCTCAGCAAAGAACAAACAAAAGATGAAAGCACCTCATCCTACGCATCAGTATTCTAACCAGAAGATCAGTACCAAGACACCGCAGTTCAGTCAAGGGGGAAGCCAGACAGATAGAAGCTGCCAGACAGAGAATACATATGGCAGACCTTAAGGTACTGAGAATTCGTACTGAACAAGAGGCCAGGCTGAGAGTACCTTCAAAAGCTGATATTCCTTATCGATACAGAAGGTTCAGGAAGCCAGCTGATCTGAAATCGCATAGATGGCCAAGGACAGACGATTGGATGCCTACTCAGTTTACTCAGAGATAGGAATCTGCAAAGATAGAGTTTATCAAGCGCAATTATTTCTGGAGGTTCTGGCCAGACAAGGCTAAGACTGATGCTTACACGGGAATGGATGATGATAACGTAACCGGATCTATACGTATACTTGCATAAAGTCGTGTCTCGAAGGTATAGAAGTCGGTGTTCCCGAGCCCGTAATCATACCTCCGCCAAGAAGACATGATGACTCGATCCATCATGGAGTAATAGAAAAGGAAGTGAAGAATCTGCGCCGCGAACGGGAGGACTTGAAGAAGATGAGCCGGCGAGACTTCGCCGAATACACCAAGCCGAGGAAGAACTCATACGTAATGTATGGCTTGCCCTCGCCCGAGTCGAATCGCAAAACTTTATGGACAGGATCAAGCAAGATACAAGCGTTCTTAGTATTAGATTTCTTTATCTTCCTAGCTTACAAAGAGATGTAATGTACTCGAACTTTCATATCTTATATATACATTCTCTTTTGCTCGAGACAATATCTTATTGTCTAAACGAACCGTGTTTGTTTTATGCTTAAACACTCGTAATCACCGAACCGATTGCCGACTCACACACTCACTTTATCTTACTTGTCGCCTTATTGCTTCTCTATATCCGATAGTCTAGTTGTTGTGTTTCGGGGAATTGTTTAGATAGAGGGAAATTGTTTTGCCCTCGCTCCCCTCGATAGACTAGAACTTGAAGAACAAACTCCACTGATCCTACTTGTAATAATGTAAGGAGCGCTGTTTCTGATAGTTTAGTGTTAGCATAGATGATAGGTTTTGGCATCATCAAATAAGGGGAAATTGTTGGGTGATGATTCTATCCTCAGCACTGTTATACTTAGTGGGAAATGATTCTGTCTTCAGCACTGACCGTAAGCTCAGTAGCCTCGTGCTCTATACCTATCTGAATATTTGAAGATCCCAAAACCCTATCTTGATTGATGAACCATTCCCGTGTAATTGTTTTGTCTCTGAGGTTTCAGACTCAGTAGACACTCTGCTCTGGTTAAGGCGGTCAGTAGCTTATCAGCCTCAGCACCAGAAGTAGAAGACTCGGTATTTACTGGACTCGGCGGGAGAAGTATACTGAAGGAGTCAGCAGAACTGAACTCAACAGGAGTAGTTCACTGAACTCAGAGCTGACCATCAGTAGAGTACCCTCAGCTGTCTCTCTATTGAATGAAGATCGACTCAAGAACGGCAGCATCTTCCGAACCGTCGACACTTTTTGAATATACAATCGCATTGTCAAGTACGAGGAAAAGAGAAGTCGCCTTCGGTATGCCTCAAAGTCCGTTCCGTCTCAACCACTCCATAATCCTCGACAAATGACAAGCATACACGTGTCTCTACCTACTAAAGCTGCAAGTCAACATATTTCCAGAAAAGGAGGGAAAAGACACTGTTACATCCTTCAAAAAGAGCCGTTAGCTACCAAAAGAGAGAGAAAGGAAGATCGTCTCCAACGGATCTTTTCCAATCTCTGCTCTATAAATAGAGGGACATTTCAAGCCTTGAAAAAGAGGGCACAAGAGAGAGAGACGAATGCGCATAAGCTTAACGACGAAAACAAACACAAGCATTCAAACGAGCTAGAACCAGAAAACCCAAAGTCTTCCGCAAGAATTTGAAGATCTATCTCCGGCGAAAGACTACCTTCTCAGCTCATAGGGAACCAAGCTAAACTGTTAGAAGAGCCTCTAGTATCCAAATCGACGATACACGAACCTAAAGCTTATTTCAGTTGTTCGTCGATCTAGAAGCCACTTTCTCATTCCCTATCCCTCTAACCCTAAGCTCAACAGAATATACTTATAGCTTAGACGAAGGAGTTCATATTTGAACCAAATTTTGTTGTAAAAGGACTCCTTCATAGTTGGAGAAGTTTGTCAAACACTTTAGTTTGATGCCTTTGTAAACTGGGACTTGCTCGAGATAATCCCCAAGCCACGGCTTTGTCACGTGCACAAGGCGACCGAGACTAACTCGCATAATAAATAGCCTCCCGAGCTTATCGGGGCCGGTGGACGTAGGATCGATTGATATCCGAACCACTTTAAAAATATGTGTCTTGTTATTGCTTTTCGATTCTTGTTGCATTGATTTTACTGTTCATACTGAAAACCTACTTTAAAATCATACAACTGTCTCAGCATACTGAACTGTCTATTTGTTGAACTAAGACTTGCTAAAACGGTTTTTTCCACTCAACTGATTTGGGCCTACACTTTTCCGCACCGCTGAACTCTACCTGTTTGATACTGAATTCTGACTCAATCAGCTAGCAGATCTCAGTAGAGTCAGACTCTTTGCCACACACGATTCAGAACAGCTATTTGGTCTGCTGAATTATTTCAAGATGGCACTTTCCCCGAACAGGACTGTTCGTGTTCGAAGTTGAGAAAATCGGAGTCAGGTGTATTCACCCCCCCCCTCTACACCTGACCGTACACTCGGGACCAACAGGTTGTATATATCTTGCAACCGTATCCCTATTAAATGGGTTGATAATATCCCCTGAGGAGCTCGTCAATGATTAGCACACTAAACTCAGCTGGTTGATTAAGTTCAGGTGTGTTACTAAGACTGAGTGGTATTACTCAAGAATTGTTGGGAAATAATATAATTTTTGAATGATCTCAAACACCTACTGATTGATGAAACAGTCTGATGTATTTTGTTAGGATTTCAGCCTATGTTTGTATAGTCAAGCTAGGTTTTTCTCATGCTAGGTTGTTAAGGTTGTAATTGTTCAGTTAGTGGATCTCGCTAAGTCTACCTTTGATAAGCTGACTTCTCTAGACTGAACTGATAGATAGATCAGTTTCTTCACCAGTCCAAAATGAAGAACTCAAATATGAAGACAGTACGAGGTACGACGCACAATATTCAAAGATTGTCAACGGTATAAACAATAAGTACTTAATCAACATTGACCAATACCAGACCGTCAAGTCAGCCCCAGTCAAAGGGGACAAAACAATACCTTACTGCACTATCCATAGAAGCAAGCAGAACGCGACACGTGTCCATGAATTCAATGCATTAGACCGTTTTCAATACGGAGCCAATGGGAGATCGATCTTTGTTCAACGGATCTTTCCCTTAGCTGGTCTATAAATAACTAAAGGCCTCTCATTAAGAGGTTGCGGAATTTCATGAGCTCAAGCAGAAAAGTGGATGTAAGATCTTCTGAATCCGAACCATTATAAAATTGGTGTGTTCTTTATTGATTTATTCATTTCAACTTACAGTTCATCACGTTATATATCATGTTGCATTCAAGAAAATCGTTTTCATAAAAAGGGCCTAACATATTTACGCCCCTTACCGATCGACTAACTATCGCCCGATTTTGGCATCGGTGTAATCCACCCCCCCCCCCCACCCCAACCCACCCCCAATACGCCTAAAATCGTGCCGGGACCAACAATAATATAATAAGATGTTAATTAATTTAAGCTGTCAATGGGCTTAATTAATTAATGGATATTTCTATCTTAAATGCGGGGATCAACTAAGTATAAAATACAAGCTCATACTTAATTAATTAATGGATATTTCTCTAGTGGAACGAATCTGTATTTATTAATTAATTTTTGCTCTGGACTGAGCATATATAATTAATTAATTTGATGTCCGGCTTTATTTCTTGTATTGGATCTCTGCTCTGGCCCAATTAGATTCTCAATCATTTATTGTCTCTCGAGAATTATTATTAATATATTAATGTATTTTTACATTATTTAATAATATTATTTATCTGTAATTAAATATACGTAGCCCAGTTAATTACAAATTGTATTATGGGTCAGTTTATCTTTTTTCTTCAATTCTATGTTTACATGGAGGAAGAAAGAGGGTTGGAAAAAAAAATCAGAAGGTCTAATCAAGAGCGATAATTAGAGCAACAACCACCTACGAAGGAGGCATGTAATTCCTATTCCTTCAACCTCTTCTTCAAAATTTCGAGATTTGAGCGCCTATGATACTCCTGGAGCAGCACGAGTTGAGGAACAGACGGTAGAGTCCCCACCTGATCCTCAAGAAAGAATTCTAGCTCGTGCGACTATGTATGAGTAAATACTGAAAGTCTCAGCATCCCATGAGGTTCGCACAAAGTTTCTTGAGGGCCTCTCTCATTGTCAGTTACTGCTAAACGTTGTCCGTCTATGTTGTCTCATGAGGTTGCGAACAGACTGGTGGTAGAACATTATCATGTTCACTGAGATACAATACATGCAGTGGATTAGGGAGGAATAAGATTTCCTCCGCAATGAGATAGGATTCATTGTTCCCGCTGATTACATGAATGATGATGAGTTCAGAGCATGGATCCTTCTTTATAGCCAGAGACACATCCCAACCTTCTTCGGCTCATCAGGATGATGACAACAATGACGATGATGACCACAATGATCAGGATCCTGATCATCCTGAACAAATGAGTCCTGACTAAGGTCATATTCCTCCCCTCCACAGAACACTGAGAACCTCTCCTCTTCTCAAAACGAACAAGGGATTCAGAAGATGATATTCTTGACTCTTCGCCGCCACAGCCTACCGCTGAAATTCCCTCCTCTATCATAGTCCAAATCTCTTCGGTATTCAGAGTCAACTCAACCTTCTATCAGAAAAAGGTTGAGGCTCAATCTAAGCTCATCTCTGATCACACCACCACCACAACCTCAACTATCAACAAACTGAATGCCACATTCACCCTTGTTGAGGTTGCCCTTCGCAACGCCCTGGCTCACTTAGCCAAGCAGGTATCAGTCGTAGATGACATTGAGACCATGCTAAATAATGTTGCGACGGCCACTGAGGACATGACTGATCTTGTTGAACAACGAATTGTTCACACTGTCAAAAGCCTAGAAGGAAAGATAGACGACGACCTCCATATGACCATCACTGAACTAGCTAAACTATCCGATAAAGTGACGATGATTCCTGGCTCTCACGTTCAGAAACATCCAGTCCTCTCCCCCTCTCCCAGTCCTGGTGATGATGCCAAAAAGAGGGAGGATAGAACGGACACAAATGAAGAGGTCCAGGCAGAGAAACGCCTACAAAAAGGACTCAAAAAGAAAGGTTTGTACATTTGTCAGCATCCTGACAAGGAGCTTGACAGACCTTTACTCATTGCTCCTGAAGCAAGAAAGCAGATAACTCTGAATCCAGTCAGGCGACTCAAACTGAAAAAGAATTACTAGTGCCCCAGCGTACAGTTCAAAATATTGTTAATCTGGAGGAAGAGGCTGACAAAGGCAATGAAAAGTCATCTGCTGAATCTAGACCAACTGAAGAAGAAACAAAGAGGCGTCGGGATGAACAGCTAAAGAGGCTAATTGAAGAAACACCTGAATGGATAGAAAGTCTTTAAAGCTGCTCAAATGTTGATGAGGAGGCAGAGAAAGCTAGAGCTGAGCAGATGAGAAAGGATAGAGAGATAGCAATCCAATGGAAATCCCATGACTCAGGCAGGGATCGACAGAGACGGACAATCCTGCAAGAAATTCGAAGTGTCTGCTCACTGGCCAAAAATTCCTACTTCCGGCTGCTCAGATCTCGAAGCTTTACTAAAGAAAGAATTCAGACCAATCAACGAAAATCTCTTGTACCACGAGTCAAATATGTCAGAGTCTGAAGATGAGGCCATGATAGCAATGAAATGGAACTAAGGCCAAACTTCAAAAGAGATTTGACAGAAAAGTGGCCAGAAAACGACACAAAGAATGGTTGAGGAAGAGCAACTATGACATTCTGCAGCACAACGAAAGGGTAATGTGTTAGAGTAAAGGGATACGAAGAACAAATTGAAGAATAATAGAAATAAAGTTCAATAACGAAAAGTAAATAATACTCAAACCGAGTCCCACGAAGAATTAATTCTTCGGCCAAGCGACGAGCGCCGTTCCTAGATCAAGAATATCAAAACCCTAGATAGTCTTCTTCCTACCAATACTAGGATATAAATAAGAAAAACATATTAGAGGCCTTATACGGCCTAACCCTAATTATGGGCTTGATTATTTATAATAAGAAGTTACTTATAATAAGAAAACTAATAATAAACTAGGTCCTAATTAATCTGCCAATCATGCCACGTCCATACGTCTCTTCCATGCGCCATGCACGTTGGCTTTCTTCCGGGCCAGGGATGATTGAGTCAAGAACCGTGCCCTCCACTTCCGACGTCTCCAAGCTCGATGCCTTGTCCTTGATCCCGTTCTTCCTCTTCCTTCGCCGATACACCACGTCTCTAACAATTCCTTCCTCCTTCCAAACAGCCTTGTCCTCAAGGCTGAAATTCGGAAACTGACTCCATAACTCGGATACATCCAACCAAGTTAGCGTCCTCCATTGATTTGTCGTGCCACCGTACCAACACTTTGCGCACTCGGTTATCACCTCTCCATACTCGTCGATCTCGAAAAATCCACTCCGGGTAAAATTTCGGATCCACCGCCCATAACTCCTCGGGCAAGTTAACCTCGAGTTCATGGTTGCCGAGAAACGACCGCACCATTTCCGGTTTAAATCGGACCATCCCATGGTCGGGCCGGTCGTCCGTACCCATTGAAACCACGGTAGAGCGTCACCTTCCATCGCCACAAGTGCCACATCCAGCTTACTCGCCTCTGGTGTATTAAGCAATTGGAAATATTGCTCCACGCGTGTGAGCCAACCCTCCGCGCCGTTTCCGTCAAACATGGGTAATGAAACTGGCCGCGCCCCGCACGAGTTACTTGTCGAACTGGCCGCCGCTTTAGGAGCGGCAGACTGCGGATCGTCCGCCGATTGATGCCCCTCCAAATTAGGGTTCGAGGGAGACCCGCCGTCGGAACCCTCGCCCGATTTATTTTTCTCCGCCAAGCAAGTCCTTCAAAGAATCGAGAATTGAAGCCATCGAATCCTTTATAGTCGATAACTCCCGATCAAACGCACATCCATAGCTTTCAATCCCTTCTCCAACGCATCAATTCGCGATTCCATAGCGTTGTCGCGTATTTGACATCCGGTAGGTCGGACCAATTTGTTAGAGTAAAGGGATACGAAGAACAAATTGAAGAATAATAGAAATAAAGTTCAATAACGAAAAGTAAATAATACTCAAACCGAGTCCCACGAAGAATTAATTCTTCGGCCAAGCGACGAGCGCCGTTCCTAGATCAAGAATATCAAAACCCTAGATAGTCTTCTTCCTACCAATACTAGGATATAAATAAGAAAAACATATTAGAGGCCTTATACGGCCTAACCCTAATTATGGGCTTGATTATTTATAATAAGAAGTTACTTATAATAAGAAAACTAATAATAAACTAGGTCCTAATTAATCTGCCAATCATGCCACGTCCATACGTCTCTTCCATGCGCCATGCACGTTGGCTTTCTTCCGGGCCAGGGATGATTGAGTCAAGAACCGTGCCCTCCACTTCCGACGTCTCCAAGCTCGATGCCTTGTCCTTGATCCCGTTCTTCCTCTTCCTTCGCCGATACACCACGTCTCTAACATAATGGTTGAAATCAAGAGGAGAAAGGAATTAATGACCAAAACAGTCCTGCCTACTGCCCCCCACTTCTTCTCAAAGGAAGATAGGAACCAAGAGAAAGTTGTTCAAGGAGCCCCTCAGACTTCAATTCCCTTGGGTAGACAAATGGGTTCCAATTAACCAATCAGATATGGGAATTACTGAAAGGCACTTTCATTAAGAGATTTTACTGATTAAATCTTCCACAGGTGGGCACCGAAACATGATCCCAACTTGTTCAGTAAAATTCTGGGGTATGCACAAAAAGCCAGAGTTCAAATAAAGGCCCCAGAAAGACGTCACTTTTAGCCGCTCATACTGAAAGATGGAAGCTTAGCTCACGCCAAACTAGAAGAAGAGATTATGGATGTTGCTGCAGAAATGGAAATAATTAAGAGGGACAACTTAGATACTGAGATGCAGAGATTGAGTGACGCCATCCATGCTCAGTATCGAATTCAACCTGCTGACACCTCTCAATCAACCTTTTCAGAAGCATTAAGGAAAGTCAAGCAGGAACTCATCTTCTAGATATTGTCAGGATATATTCCAGCTTGTTAGCAGACTTGTAATCCATCCGAAAACTATAATAAAATCGCACACTTTACTCTTTGCAAATTCCTGATGACTAACTCTTTGTCCATGATCGGTTTACTTTATGGTTGAACTTATATCAAGATACTAACATTTATATCACTTATATAATCACTGATCACATCCAATGTAAGTAATCTCTTTGTTAATAGTCTAGGCAGTGTTTTGGCATCATAAAAAAATCGGGAAATTGTTGGGATATTATTTTAATGATAGAGTTTTGATTTAGATCCCAAAACTCTGATTGATGATGAACCAATCTTAGCTTGTATAAACTCAATAGTTTAGCGTCTATAATGTTAGGTAGACACAATTATGGATATATATATATAGGACTATGTTCCTAACGAAGAGAATCATGAAGTAACCCCAGATAACTCTGGAGGCAGTAGAGGACAGACACTGACCGAGCTCAATGAAGAATTATGAACTTCTGCAATATTAGTTATACAACACTGATGACAATTCAACTACTGAAGACCGGTCTGATCTCCCTTGACCACTAACTCAAAGTCGCAGACATATCTTTAAATGGTACTGGTACGAGGTACCATATCAAAGTTGATTTGAGGTCAACCACCAGATCTCTTTCTACCAACGAGATCAAGACAGATGGTCACAAGAACTATTTGAGGAATAGTTCCTCAGACATTACAGTTAAAGGCTGGCGGAAATTGTAGTTTTAATTCAAAATTGGTCTGTTGCCTCAACCCTAGTTCACATACTGTAATAAATCTCTCTCCAACGGATCTATTATGTAGAGTGACTATAAATATGAAGAGCCTTGAATCAAACAATGTTACGAGAACAATTGCTAATTTCAAACTTTCAAGCATACATCTTATTCAACAAGTTGTGTCTAACTTGAAGTCCCAAGTTCTGAGTCTACTCTAAGCCACCATCTTATTCAAAGCATAGATTTGAGAAGGCTCAATCTTTGTAAGGACTCTCGTGTTTGGAGAAAATCTCAACCCAAACCCAAACCCAAATCCAAACCCAAACCCAACTCAGGACAATTGTAGTGTTTGTCGAGTTTGAGTAGATTTGAAGTAGAAGTCGACGACTACGAAGAAGAAGTGTAACAGGACTTTGAGTAGTTGTGTTATAAGGGAAAACTCCAATCTTGTCAGAAAGAGTGGACGTAGGAGTTATCTCCGAACCACTATAAATCTCGTGTCGTTATTGCTTGTTTACTTAATTTATCTTTTGTCAGTAACATAGTCCAATCACGGCTTAAAAACACTCTCAAAAGCATACACAAAAAATTTTCAACGAGAAAGAGTGCATACTTATCCACACATTATTCTTGTCAATTAGTAATTGTTTCCAAGAAAAAAATTTGACATAGATGAATTTCCCCCTCCCCCTCCCTATTTGCTCGTTTTAGGACCATCTCTATCAACTGATTAGCCCTCGTTATGATTCACGAAAATAATTTAAATTTGTGTAACAACTGTAAGGGGATAAGATGTCAATATGGTCTTGAACTTAGTCGATGAGAACAAAAAGACGTCATTGAATTTACCTTAAACACCAAAATCTACAAATTGTGAAATAAATGATGCAGATTTAACCTTATCAAATTCATTAAAACAAAAAGCAAATCGTCACAAGAACTTCCTTTGACTCCCTAACAACCAAAAAATTGTGCTCATTGTTTTCGTGTTATACGATCTACTAGTGCTACACGGCTACACCTGCACCATATGCCGATACTATTAAGATTATATTTATTCTAATTAAAAATAATAATTACAAAACTAAATTAGAACATAATATTACTGCAAATATTTTCACCGTGTACTTATCTTCATCTACAAACAAATTCTTAAGTAGAAAAAAAATATAAATAAAATTAAAAACTTAAATGTCAGTTAGTGGCGATTTAAACTTTTTGAAAGCATTTAGAAAAGTATTTTAAAAAAAAGGCACCTTCTTTCTTGAAAACGAAGACTAACTGAAACCTAAAACATCTCCATTGAAATGAAAGTTGGATCGCATTCGTGGTATATGTATTAATGTATATGTGCTATTTTTTTATGAGTATATCTTATGATTTTTGTACAAAAAATAATTTTACTAGATATCTAACTCTTAGTTTTATAACTTTTCTAAAATTTGGACCATCTATCTTGAAATTGTTAAGCTTAAAGAATGTTTGGACAAACCAAATATGTTTTGAATGTGTTTTATGATTTTAATTTGTATTAAATCCGTTGAAAAATATTTCTTTTAACCATCTTTACATGATTTGGCTTTTATGCCTCTAGTTGTATTATCAAGCCCTAATAACATGCTCGCAAAAATAAGGTAATAAACTTGGAAATTCAAACATAAAGTAGTCTCCAATTTTCCATTTCGAAAATAGAAAAAAGAACAAATAAACATAAAGAAAAGAAGAAATACGGCAACCTTAGCAAAAGATACGGTTGTGTACTTGTAGAACAAGTGTTGCGCGAGGATGTTCAGATCCCGGCATCGCTCAATCAGTCATCATAGAAAGAGATGAATAATCTACAAAAACGAAAAAGGAACACGGTAGCTAATACTCCTGTACAATCAAATGATCATCAACTTAAAGACTAATCCAAATGAGGGAAAAACGATTCTCCTTCCTAATTCTATGAATGCTGGCTGGGCTGCTGCATTCAAACTCGTATGAAAAATCATAAATTCGAATCAAGCATGGAGGGCAGCAATTTTTTCAGACAACACATCATCAACCTCTTCATTTTGTTCCTCAATTGGCTCTTCCTGTCCAACAAACATGACAAGTTAACGGAACGCGCAACAAATCAGAAGATAAGAAACAAGAGGGTCCGACAAAATTACCTCAGTGTCTTTTTTTTCTTTGACAACAACACATTTAGAACCACTGATACTTGCACTCTTCAACAAGCTGCGAGCACTGTAGTTCCCCTTGTTGTGTCCGTTTTCTGCATTAGTGTCGTCTCCTGGGGGGCTATCTGGATTCGTAGCAGCATGTTCAGGATCATTATCTTCAACTTCATCTTTTGGTGCAGGGACACGCTCTCTACATTACATGGTTATTAAGTATACATCATGCCAACACAGATGCTACTTTTAGCATAAACATAAAACATTTATAGCCTGTAAGGATTAGAAAATAAGGGTTCAAAGGAACACGAGTAATCAAATTACAGATCCAAATTAAAATATTCAAATTTGATCACACTGTTTAGCATATTTTCCCTATATTCACCCCCTCAGTATTCTGTTCTCTATATCATGCTGTAATTTACATAGCATTCACGTTACATGATTACGTGGGTGTTTGGAGTAAGTTGAAGGCTTTATTGATAAGTCTTTGAAAGTTCTTGATTTGAGAATTTGTAGGTATTAGGAAATAAGAGTTGAAAACTGCTGAAAGTAAGGAAAATAGTGTTTGGAAAACTGCTCATATCAGTAGCTTATTTTAAGTTTTTAAATAAAATATCCATTTTACCCTCAATATTATTAAATAATTATAATTTATAATAAATAAACAAATATTATTAATTTTTATATTATATAAATTTATAACATATCATATTAACACAAACATATCATACTATTATATTATAAATATTATTTATTTGCTTAAAGTCCATAATAATAATATTTTTACATAATTTTAATAATTATGTAGCTAAGAAATAATTATCATTAAATGAAAACAGAAAAAAAAAATATTAATTTAAAATTCAAAATTTTCAGAACCCACTATTTTAATTATTATATATTTAATTTTAATAATAATTATTTTATTAAACTTGAAGAATTTATAAATAATAGATATAAAATAATTTTTATTAAATTACTAACTAATATATTAAATAATTCTAATTAAATTTGTAACTAAAAAAAATATTAATTTTAAAATTAATGATTTTTTGAGAATTATAGAAATATTAAAAGGATAAAATAGTCCAATAAATTAAATAAGTTGTAAGCTGCAACTAAAAGTTAGGTCATAGCAGCTAAGCAGCTTCTCTATCTTGGCTATACTTGGTAGGGAATTTCTACTGAAAGTTGGGTATTCCAAACACTCCAGCTGCAGCTGAAAGCTATTAGCTGCAGCTGAAAGCTAATCCAAACACCACCTACATCACTTTAAATTACAATGCAAGATAGAAATAATTCTAGAGAAGTAGAAGTAGTTTCTAGTTTAGAGTTATAAAAGGAAAAACTAACAATCTGATCACTACATACCTAGGAAGTGAAGCATGCTGCCTTAGTAGAGGAGTGCTTCTTTCACCTTTACCATGGTGCTCTTCAAGATGGGCAAATTGTCTCTTGAACCGATCAACGCCGCTTTTTTTATTTTTAAAGGAAAAGATATACAATGTCAGAAAACATGAGTGTTCTTTAAACCCCATAAAAGATAGCAAGATCGCCATTACTTAAATAAAACAGCTAAACTAAAAGTAACCAAAACCAAGAAGAAAGCTCTAAACTAATAACGATGACAAGAACATAATAAGAACTATGGTTTCTTGCACGAATAACTGCAAAGGGGCATACCCACGTAACTCATATCACATCTAACCATCAAATGAATCAAGGTAATATAAAGCACGGTAACTGCTGGCAACAGGCAATAACTTAGATCATCGAAGATATAACATAAGAACTGACATAACCTTGGGTACATGAAGCCACTAGTCTGATCTCCACCTTGGAGATATTCCTGAAGCATCTTAGGATGATACTCCAGAATCTATTCAAATTCAAAAAAAAAAAGAAATTAAAAAAGTTGATAACTTGAGGAAACCATTGCTTAGGAAACAAAACTAACAATGGAAGGTTTACCTCTCTGTAAATCAGCTCCCTAACATCATCTTTAGTCAGCTTCCTCCTCTCGAATTCAAACTCAAGCTTTGATATCGGTGTAGTTGATGGCTCACGGTCCACATTTGCCAACCCCTGAAAGTAGGGATCAGACAATCCCTGCCAACAAAACCATCCGGGAAGTATTACTACACATCATAAGCATAGAAATGTTAAATAACCAAGAGATCAAATAAAGTACTTCTTCAGCAGTTGGTCTATCTTTAGGATCGAATGCAAGGAGACGTTCCAGCAAGCGAAGAGCCAAAGGATCAGCATTCGGGAACTTCTGAGAAAATGGAACAGGTTGTTTCTTCCGCATGCTACTGAGATATCTCCTAGCCTTTTCATTTCTGATCTGTCATTGTAATTGCAACAATTCTGTTAAAAATTAATTGCAGCAAAAGAAACAAATTGTTTTTTTCTAATTAGCTTCTTAAACTACTAGCATTAAGAAAAATGATGTTGAAGGATTTTGCTTAGAACATGACAAAGAATCTAATTGAGAAACCTGGTTGATTAACTAACCCTGGCAATAGATTCCGGAGGTGGAGTACCAAGCAAATCTGTCATTAAATCTAACTGGTGCACCACATTTTTCCCAGGGAACAATGGTCTTCCACTGAGCATCTCCGCAAATATGCATCCAATACTCCAAATATCAATAGCAGGAGTATACTGCACAGATTACACAAACGACATAGTAAAATATAACCATAATAATCATGTGTGTCCAAAGCAGACACATGAGATATATTAACATGAATGTCAGCAAGAAAATCAAATTAGGAAAGAGAGTGATTACATGTTAAGGAGCATTAGCAACGCCATTAAAATCATACTAGCCCTTCTAGGGCAGGTATCACATTAGTATGAAGATAAATAATGCATCCAGAGAAAAATAGGCTTACCTTAGAGAAAAAGGAACCACATAACTCAGGAGCACGATACCACCGAGTTGCAACATAATCCTTTAGCAAATATGAACCGAAGCTCGAAGGGTTAGGATGTTGAAGAGAAAAGCAGAAGAGTACAGAAATGACACTTACAGTCCAAAATATTGCTGATGGGGCATCATTAAATGACACACGTGCCAGACCAAAATCACAGATCTTCAACTTACAGTCAGCATTAGCAAGTATGTTCTTTGGCTTTAGATCCCGATGAAACACATTTGCTGAAAGTTACAGATAAACACGTCATTAACAAAGGATAGGAAGAAGAGTATGAAAATATCAAAAAGGACATGGTTACCCGTGTGAGTGTATTTCAAGCCACGAAGGAGCTGGTATAGGAAAAATTGATAATGCTCAGGTGTTAGATCATCATTCGCTTTAATCACTTGGTGAAGATCAGATTCCATCAATTCAAAAACAACATAGATATCCCGGAATTCCCTTCGGGAAGGAGGAAGCATTATGTGCTTAATTTCAACAATATCAGGATGTTTAAGGAGCCGAAGAAGCTTTATTTCTCTGAGAATTCGTGTGGCATCAGAAACATGCTCAAAGACATCATTGATCTTTTTAATTGCAACTCTTTCCCCGGTATGAGTATCAACTGCAGATCCTACAATGCCATAACTACCTTTCCCAATAACTTCCTGAACCTCATACCTACTTGCCTCCCCATACTCTGTGAAGAAATCTGTTTCCAGATTACTCTGCCAAAACAGATGCTCAATCAGAACTTTGCTACATTTCATTCAATGATAAAAAGAAAGAGATAAATCTGGTCCATAGGACCATAACCTAAATGGATAAACTGTTCTTAAATGTTTTTCTCCAATGCTAGAAAAGTAACATGGACAAAACAAAGACAAAGATTCTTTATCCACTTGATGATGACTTGTTGAACACAACAATGATAATCATACTAGATGGTACGTAATGTTCTTTATCCACTCTGGTGATGACTTGTTGATTTCAACGACAACGACATGCTATATTGTCTAGATAAAGCACATAAAGGAACGTCACCGAAATCTATTTAGCACCTCAGCATCATAAGATGCAAAAGGCAGCGAATAAAAAGGCCCCATTCACTTCAACCGCCAAATTGATGAAATCTCATCCTTCAGTGAAACCTGATCAGTAAACATTCATAAAGAAAAGGAGTTCCAAGATTTCAATTATCAAAGATAGTTGACTTCAAACCAAGCAACCAAAATCACTACAATAAACTCCCAATTTCTTGGATCAAACTATATTTCGATTCGTATAATTAAGAAGCAATCAACCAAACAGACATCACTCCTAATAATCATATATTAAACAATAAGAAAACACAAACAGATCAGTGCCAATCAAGAAACAAAAAGGCAATAATAATGCAACCTTTTTTGTGGTATCCCATGGAGGAGTTTGGAAGTTGGAAATTAATACGTCTGGGAACTTTAATCAAATCGAGGCCCGAAATATCAAAGTCTTCAACAATGGAAAGTTCTTCCGTCAATGATGCATGCGGCTGTTGGTCATTGTTACTAATATTGGAAGTGGTGTTAATTGAGCGACGCTGGAACAAGCGACGAACTCCGTCCACGAATGTCCCTCCCCCCATATAACTAACGCCGCTTTCTCCTTCCCACCCTTCCTTTTTTTCTCTCGATTGGATTCTTGATTCTCTTAAAATGTCGTCTGTGGATGAGAGAAAATTGTGGGAATCTGGAACTCTGGAGGCGAAGCAGTGCTTGCGCTGTAGGGGGGCTGCTGACCTGATTAAAACTTTATAGCATTCACATTTTCCTCTTTCAGTTTAAATTAGTAAATAAATATGACTTTTTAGATGGTTTAATCCTAAAAATTAACCGATTAATAATAAATGGGCAAGTGGATATTATGAGATCATTGCTAATAATACAAGTGAATTAAATGCTCTTTTAAGGCGGGGGGGGTGAATTATTGTGTGCTTGGCTTGCATTCAATTATAACACAATCCTTTTTTATTAGATATAGCAATCTGTAATCTTATTTTATTAGATATGCTTTAGCAAATGAAGATAATTATTTTTCTTAAATATTTGAATACTAAATATGATATTTCAAAAGGTAATTTTTAAATATCCGACTACTATAATATACTCCCTCAGTCCCATTTATTTTGTCTCTGTTTCTTTTTTCGTATTGTCTCGTTCATCTTGTCTTCAACCCAAAAATGAAAGTTTTTAAACTTATAATAGTCATTTAATTATTATTTAAATTATAGGACTCACACATTTACCATTCATTTAAATTGTAGGACTCACACTTTTACAAGTAAATCACTTTATTTAAATCATAGGACCCACACTTTTATTACTAAAACCTACATCACCTTGATAACCGCACCGAAAGTTTGAAGTCAAGATGAATACGACCGAAATATAATATGTTGGAAGATGATTCAGTAGCCCCACAAATTATTGGGAGATAACTCAGTAGCCTAGTGCTTAGTAGATTTGAAGATCCCAAAACCCTACTTTGATTGATGAACCTTTCTGTTGTAACTGTTTATTCTGTCTCTGAGAGTTTTCAGACTCAGTAGACACTCTTCTGTATGGTTCAGGCGCTCAGTTCTGTCCGTTGGTTCTTCAGCAGACTATCGGCCTCAGTACCAGAAGAAGAAGACTCATTAGTATTGGACTCGGCGGGAAGCGATATCGAAAGGAGTCGGTGGAACTAAACTCAACAGGAGTAGTTCACTGAACTCAGAGTTGATCTTCAGTAGAGCTGACTCAGCAGGAGTATGCTACTGAACATAGATCAGACTCAACAACGGCTAGAAAGTCTTCTGACTGTCAGGATATCTCATAAGTCAAATCAGCAGAGTCATAGGTGGTATAGAGAGGTCAGCTTCAGATCCACCTTGAAGTCTGTTTGTCTCACCTACTTTCTTCAACCTCGACCAATGACGAGCGGCCAGTTGTCTACTTTCTGATTAAAGTTGCAAGTCAACAACTTTCCAGAAAATGGAGGGAAAGGACTCTGCCACCATACTTTGAAAGAGTCGTTAGCTACCCAAAAGAGAGAGACACATGGATCGTCGTCTCCAACGGATCTATCCATGTCTCTGCTCTATAAATAGAGGGAAGATTTCAAATTGAAGCTCACCAAACAACACAGACAAGAACACACGAGCATTCACGAACGACTCAGAAACGACTTAAGCTTTCCGCAAGAACTTCATAGAGTAATCTCCAGCGAAAGGCGACATACTTGCTCATAGGGAACCAAGCTGAATCAGATCATAAATCCTCTAGTATCCAAGCGATTGAATACGAACCCAAGTCCATATTTAACCATTCGTCGCTCTAGAAGCCACCTTCTCGTTCCCTATCCCTCTAACCTAAGCTCAGCAGACTATATATATAGCTTAGAAGGAAGGAGTGCATCTTTGAATTGATCCTTATTGTAAATGACTCCTTCATAGTTGGAGAGTTTGTCAAACACTTTAGTTTGATATCTTGTAAACTGAGACTTGCTCAGTATAAATCTCAAGACCAGTGTTTGTCCAGTGCACAAACCGACTGAGACTAACTCAGTATAATAAAATAGCCTCCTGATCTTTTCAGGACAGTGGACATAGGATTATTGGATCCGAACCACTTTAAAATTGCTTGTGTTCTGTGTTTTTACTGTTGCATTGATTACTGTTCATTCTGAAAATATATTTATAAACTCATTCAACTGAGTTTCAGCAAAACTTAACAGATCGCACTAATATACTGAAAACTGTTTTCTTAAAAACGTTTTCTAACTCAACTGAATTTGGGCCTACACATTTCCGCACTATTATGAACTTCAAGTAAGATCGAATTCGGCCTTAGTCGCCTAGTAGGCCTCGGTGAAGTCGGTCCACTCGCCACGCGATTCAGAACAGCTTATTTGGTCTACTGAACTTGTTTAGTACCGCATTCTCCTGAAAATGACTGTTCGCGTTTTGAGTTGAGAAATTGTTTTCAGGTGTATTCACCCCCCCCCCTCTACACCTGAACGTTTAATCTCAGGACCAACAATTGGTATCAGAGAGGGAGTTCTCTAAGACTCTTGTTTTCTGAAACTGGTCTACTTGAACGGATCTAGAAAACGTTTTCACTGCATATCATTCTTCATTCATATCATTATTTTCAATGTCTGATATGCCAGGAATCAAGGATGGTGCCCATGTTCTCGGTAGAGAACTACGGGGTATGGCGAGTCGAATGGAGACACTCTCGACTTCCCTCCACGATAGCATGATGATAGGTATCGGAGGACGGACCTATCGTTCCCATGATTGATAGTGTCGAAACTCGGGACCCAAAGACACGGAGGAGGCATGGTGGCCGGGAAGAAGATCCCCAAAGATAGAAGTCTCTTCACCCCTGAGGAGAAGAAGTTTCACAACTTAGACCGGGTTGCCAGAAACACCATACTGACCCCCCTGAGTGATTCTTATCTCGGGAGAGTTCAGGACTGCAACTCCGCGAAGGAACTCTGGGATGCTCTAGAGCTACTTAGTCGGGGGACTCAGAAGATTAAAGCGAACAAACTGGCGCTAGAACTTCAGAAGTTGGAGAGACTGTCTCTCATGCCTGGTGACACCATTGAGGATCTTAACGTCAGATTCACAGATCTGATGAACACCATCAACGGGTTGGGAAAGACGTTCTCCAACCGAGAAATGAATCTCAAGATATTGAGAGCACTGCCAGACGGACATTGGACTCCATTTGCTACTCTACTGAGACATTCTGACTTAGATATTGTTTCTCTTGATCATATATTTGCAGAACTAAAAGCTGAGGAGTCGAGTTCGGTCTACCTCAGAGGAAGCAGAGAGCTGAAACTGACACCCAAATCGACCATGCCTTCAAAGCACCAGTCAGCACAGTGGCTCCAGCGTCTGGCAAGGCTGAACCTTCACTCACAGACATACAAGAAGGAAACCTGGCTAAGAAATACGCACTACTTGCCGTGAAGTATCAGAAGGAGAAGGAGAGGCGCAGAAAACTATCTAGAGTCGTCAGAGACTCCAAGGGTAAGTCTGAATATACACCCAAGCGCACTCCTGACTCGCATACTTTTGATTGCAGGAAACAGGAAGACTCAGCTCAGTCGAAAGACAGCGAGAGCAAGGAAGAGAGAGTCACCACCTGCTACAACTGTAAGAAGCCAGGACATTATCAGTATGACTTTCCTGAGCTCAGTACTGCTAAGAGAGCAGCACGCAAAGCTCGAAGGGAGAAGTTCATCAAGAAGCGTCAAGCATATATAGCTGGTGAACTCTCACACGACTCAGATGAAGTCGATTCCTTCATGGATTCATCAGATGATGAAGCGGCATTCATGGTCGTAGAGCTTGAAGAAGATGCTGAAAAGTGTCTTATGGCAGGAGAAGAGGATAAGGTAAACTCTCACGCTCCATTTAACTCCTCTTCACACTGCACACACGACACTATTTCAGGTGCAGATGAGAATCTGGACGTCTCGATGGCCTACGAAGAATTGTTAGACGAGCAGATTCAGATGAGCCTGCAGCTCAGTAAGACTCTTCAGGAATTGGATACCCTGAAAGTGGAGAATCGGAGACTTTCTCAGGAGAGTCAGGTTGCTACTGAGTCAGAAGGACTTGTGTTGCGACTCAGGGAGGAGATAAACTCTCTGATGGCCAAGTCTCAGCATCAAGAAAATCAGATCTCAGTGCTGACCAATGACTTGACTCAGAAAGATACTGAATTGAGTCTACTCAGGACTTCAGACCGAGCATGAACCGCTTAAGAAGAGTGATGATGTCAAGAGGAATATGATGACAGAGCGATACATGCTAGCCAGCAACAAGCCTAAGCACTGCAAGGAGGGACTTGGATTCAGTCATGGAGCCTCCTCATCTGCCCCCGTATGCTCAGAGAACCGGCTAGCTGATAGGTTTGTTCGAGGGGAGTCCATCAACACTGAGATTCTGAACCCCCTAGCCAAGAACAAACAGAAGATGAAGGCACCTCATCCCAGCTATCAGCATTCTGACAAGAAGATTAGCTCAAAATCACCCCAGTTCAGTCAAGGGGGACAGCAAAGTTAAATGGGTTGATCAGTATGGACCTCCACAGCTGACACATCCAGCTCAGTATGGGTCATATTATTATGATCCTATAGTCAGGAGAGGACCTAAAAGCCGTTCAGAAGGCAAAGGTCGCAGATCCACCAATTCGGAAGATCGGGACTCCCGAACCGGCTAAGCCCCGAAGTCGGCATCGACCGATCCGAAGTGCTCAAGTATGTTGATCAAAGTGCAAATAAACTGTTTGAGACCACCAGGGTCGTGAGACAGATCTGGGTTTCCTAAACTAACATCTAAGGACCCAAAATCAAAAATAAAGGCTACCAAAATATAATTGCTTTTGCGGTGGCACAAGGAGCCTTGGTATGTGGATAGTGGATGCTCAAGATACATGACATACCGTGAAAGACCTACCAAATAATTATACTACTGAAGAAGGACCCAGAATCGAGTTCGGAGACAATGCAAAAGGCTATACCAGTGGCTATGGAACACTCAGCATTAGAACCGCCACAGTTCCAAGAGTATCATATGTTGAAGGACTTCAACATAATCTTCTCTTTGTTAGTCAATTTTGTGATAACTCCAATAGAGTGATTTTTTACGTTGGTTTATGTGATGTCATTGATAAATCTACAGGGAAAACAGTGTTATCAGGTTCGCGCAAAAAGAATATCTACGTAGCTGACTAGAACTCAGCTGAACCTGAAGCTTATTTGTTGGCGAAGAGCGACAACAGAACGGGGTGGCTCTGGCACAGAAGACTCAGCCATCTCAACTTCAAGACGCTCAACAAGCTACCTAGAAACGCTCTAGCAAGAGCATTGCCGAATGAAGTATTCAGCAAAGACACTCAGTGTGAAGCATGTCTGAAGGGAAAGCAAACAAAGAAAAAAAATCAACCTGTTCCATCGCCTTCCACTGACGGAATCCTTCAGCTGCTACATATGGATTTATTCGGTCCAGTCTCTCCGGTGACGATCAGAGGCAAAAAGTATGCTTTAGTGGCCATTGATGACTACTCGCGCTACACATGGGTCATATTTATTGCCAACAAGTCTGACGTCAAAACAGAGTTACCTACGCTTCTGAAAAAGTTCAGTATCGAGAAGAACACTAAGATTATAAAGATACGTTCAGACAGAGGAACTGAGTTCCTGAATTCGATGGTGGAGGAGTTCTGCAAAGCTGAAGGCATAGAACATGAGACGTCTGCGCGCACGCCTCAACAAAAAAGGGTTGCTGAAAGGAAGAATAGAACACTCAAAGAAGCTGCAAGGACCCTGCTCGCAGACTCAGGACTCCCAACCAAATTTTGGGCGAAGCAACTAACACCTGCATGTTACACTCGAACCAATCTCTACCGACTAAGCAAGGATAAGAAGACACCATATGAACTATGGAACGGAAGGAAGCCTTTCATATCTTATTTTCATATTTTTGGGTGCTCGTGCTTTGTCCACAATAATGAGAAGGATCAGTTAAAGACTTTTGATAGCAAGTCAGACCAGGGAGTCTTCTTAAGATACTCCCGGTTCAACAAAGCCTTCAGAGTTTTTAACTACCGGACCCTTTGCATGGAGGAAAGCCCTCAAGTTGTTTTTAATGAGTTTGCTACTAAAGACAGGAGCAGGAACTCTAAATCGGGAATCCGAGGACATCGGTAAGCGCCTACAGGGATCTCGAGCCTGAAAGATAAAGTTGAAAAGATTCAGCTGTGTTGGGATGATGATTCAGAAGAGGAAAATGAAGATAAGACAACTGAATCTCAGCCAGCAACAGAAGTAGCTGAACAGATTGACTATACTTGAACGTAGTCAATCCCGTGTAACTCAGTCAATGAAGAAACCCAAGTGGTAACCGAGAGCTCTACCGAGGATAATAATTCGGGGGAACGAATGAAGTTCCTTAGGCCGAATGCCCCCGAACCTGGTGACTCGAGAGACCCAACTCTCAGTAACTAAATTGCTTCAATCTCGAATAGTACAACCGAAATGCCTAACTCACCTACTATCTGTGTTGAACAAATTTCAGATGAAGAGTTGAAACATCGTCGATCGTGGCTGGATGCTCACACTTCAGACCTGATTATTGGAGATCCTTCAGCAAGTGTAAAGACAAGATCCAGATTTTGTCAGGGAGAAAGTGTTGGGATTTTGTATACTGGAAGCACTTTTTATACTTGTATACAATGTGTTTTTGTCCTTACCACTGTTTTATTCTCCTATCTGATAAATATGTATATTTGCACATGTTATCCTTTATCTTGTATAAAAGTTAGATTTGTGTGGTGTGTCGGGTATCATAGAAGACAACACAAATTGGTTGAACTGACAAGATATAAACAGTTATCACAGCTGAGACAACTTAAGGATAAGTTGTCGGTTTAAGCCGCAGTTTTAGATAAGAAGTGGCTTGTCTTAGTCGCTTGTCTTTTCCGGTACACTTAAGGTGGTGTATTGGACGGATCACACTGAGATGTGTTTTCCTAACTGACCTTAGTGGAAAACCAAGATCTCGGTGACTTTGTTGGTCTTAAGCTTGGTAAGACTTCAGCTGAGTGCATTTGGCTATCTATCACTTTGACCTACTATGGTGAACGTCATCGCGACCGGATCTACGTATCTTGGGTGTTAGTAGTTATTTGTGGCTCAGGCTGGTTATCTGTATCTTGCATCCGTATCCTAGAAAATGGGTTGATAATATCCCCTGAGGAACTCGAAAGGATTAGCACACTAAACCCGACCAGTTGATTAAGTTCATGTGTGTTAATAAGGTCGAGTGATACTACTCAAGAATATAAGATGTTAATTAATTTAAGCTGTCAGTGAGCTTAATTAATTAACGGATATTTCTATCTTAAATACGGAGATCGATTAAGTCTAAAATACAAGCCCTTGCTCAAATTGGGATAAAGGGGTAAGTCAGCACAGATTCTATAGTGTAATGAATCTGTGTTTATTAATTAATTTTGCTTTGGGCTGAGCATGGATAATTAATTAATTTGAGGCTCAGCTTTATTTCTTGTATTGGATCCCTGATCTGGCCCAATTAGTTGTCTGGTTATTTATTGTCTCTCAGAAATCATTATTAATGGATTAATGTATTTTTACATTATTTAATAATGTTATTTATCGGAATTAATTGGTCGGGCCAATTAATTGATAAATATTAGTAGCCCAGTAAATTAATTAATTATATTATGGGCTGGTTATGTGGAAGCCCATTAGAAATATAATTAAATTAATGTGTTACAAATATATTAATATTATATTGGCTTTTGAAGCCTATATATATCATTAATTGATAAATATCAGCATCTTGCAGCGGAGATTCCCGGTGCGTCCGATGTCGGATCGATAATCGGCTTGAACCTCTAGAATCCTCATCTTACGAGCTTCGCGTCGATAGGTTGTAAGGGATCATCTGATCCCGGATATGATCGGAATTGATGTCTGAAATAAGCTGCTCGTTATGAATTCGTTCCGGCGAATTCGTTCCGGCGAATCGACCGGAATCCGTTACCCGGTGGTCGTGAGTGTTCCAATATCATTTCCCCTCTTTCAATTGATCGAATTGCGGCTCGGAAAGGAAGAATTCAGGCGTGAAAGGCAGCGGCGGCGGAGGCGCGATTTATCGCGCAGTAATCTTCGCTGCGGCGACTCCAGGCGGTGTTTCTGCATGAATCCGACGTCTAGGCGACGTCGGGGAGGTGTGTAGAGGACGGAGGAGGCCTGGAAATGGCCGGGGAAGGCGCGGCGCGTGCTGCGGCGGCGATGCTGCGGCACGCAGCGCAGATCTGCGTGCCGGCCGCACGCGGCCGCGCCTGGATGCGGACAACGGTTCCCTAGTTCGCCGTCCTGGCGCACCCGGGTGCCGGCGGCCGTCACGTAACCGGCCTGCAGCAGCGCGGCGGCGGCGAAAGGTGGAGACAACGCTGACGTGGCGTGTCACGTCGCCCACTGCCGACCGTGTCTTTGCTGCGTGTCTGGCACGTGTCTTCCACGTGGCAGACGACCCTGATGACATGGCAGTACAGTTTTCGAAGCAGTTTTCGATGCATTTTCCAGTTTCGAAGATTTTGAAGATTTCAAATATCTGTATTTTGATCGGGCAATGTAATAGTTAGGGATTACGTGTTTTAAAGCCCGATAATGATTTTAAATTTCCTATTTGCGTATTTATTTTTTAATTATGCTTTAGCATGCGATTATGTGAATAATTACGCTTAGAAAAGCATGTAAATAGGATTTATATCGTTTTTGAAGCATGTTTTATTTTTCGCGAGCACGTTTTATTATTTGCGCTTAGAAATTGCATGCTTTAGGAATTATGTGCGAATGCATGATTCGTTACAAACCTTTTGATTAAAAAGACTAAGCAACATTAAATTAAATGTTTAATTAGATTCCATTTGAATATTAAACACTTAATTGGACCTCAATTAATTGGACTCTACACAAAAGTAGTAAGATTATGTGAGTAAACGTCCACCTGCGTAGCTTGCTTGCATTTTGAGCTACAAGTTTTGTGAGATGAGTTTTCCAAAAACAATATTTGATTATTATTGAGTAGTGGGAGCGAAGCCGTAAACGTCCACATGCGTGGCTTGCGTGCCTAGTAAACACGAGTACTCTAGAAGATAATAATTGAATAGGATGGCTAATTAGATCAAATTGAATGCGGCATGGTTCGAGTAAGTATGTCAATTTCGAGAATTTGATTCTACTTTGGTCAAATTAATGGTCAATGCTTAGATGTCACCGCAAGTACAATTCACTTCCCTCGAAGTCCCTTCCCGCATTTTAATAGTGACATGGTCCAGTATATCGAACTATTAATTCCATTCGTCTTAAGAACCTAGACGTGGATTGGAATTAAAGAGCTAGGTAAATAGCTTGGTTTAGGGTTACGCTAGTAAACGTCCACCTGCGTGGCTTGCTAGTGGAATTCCTAGAGCGGTTCGAGGTTTTTAACATTATTGTTTTTTCAAAAGGTTACAATGATCGTTAATTACGAATTATGTGCAAATAATTTTTCTTTACATGCTTTATTTTAAGTTATTTTTCAGATATGTCTGTTCAAGCTGTTGTTAATGGTCTTATGAGCCGACCCTTAAAGGGTGTTGACAATTTTAAAGAGTGGAGGAGAAACCTTATACTAATGTTCCAAAATGAGAAGATCTTGTATGTTCTCAGTACCCCTGAACCTGAACTCCCCGAAGAAGAGGCGACTGAGCAACAGATAAGGGAATCTGAAAAGTGGATAGAGGATAATGACAAGACTCGTTTTGTCATTCTATCCACTATGGTTGATTCTCTTGCTTCACAGTATGAAAATACGCCTCATGCGGGAGTGATATGGGATTCCATGGCTGAAAAGTTCGGTGAGACCGACGGATCTCGGAGATTTCATCTTCGAGGCGAGTTACTACCCGCAAAATGGGCCGAAGGTGCGTCCGGTGCGGGATCATGTTTTACATATGATCGAGCTGCTAGATCGGCTTGCAAAGGTTGGTGGTGTCTTGGATCTTGGTATCAAGATAGACGTCATTCTACATTCACTACCTAAGTCATATGAGAATTTCTGCCTAAATGTAGTGATGTCAAGGAAAGACTACACTCGAATGACCTTTCGAGTGAGTTAATTCTTGCGAAGGAATCATGGGTCGGACTAAAGGTAAAGGAACCCAAATCTTGAACACTACTAGCGGCTCAAGGAACCCTCCTATGGGTAGATTCCGAAAAGAGCAAGAAGGCTACGAATGTCAAGAAGAATAGTGGGAGCACGGGTTAGCACCCACCTGCAGGGGTTCAAAAACCTAAGGGGGAAGTGTTTCAAGTGTGGTAAGGTTGGACATTGGAAGACCGAATGTCCCAACTTCAAGGCAAAACAGAAGGTACACGCATCGCCTTAGTAATCGAAACCGTGCTTGTTTCCGCATCTACCCATGAATGGGTAGTAGATTCCGAGCAACCGATCATGTTTGTTACACCTTGCGGGGTTTCTGCGAAGAGGGTTCTAGGCGATGGCGAGGTAGTAGTTTCCATGGGCAATGGATCGCGAGTTCCAGCTATTGCCATAGGAGATTTACATTTATCTGTTTTAGACTCTATTTTAGTATTAAGAGATGTTTTATTGGTGCCTGAGTTTAGGCGAAACATTATTTCCGTTTCAAAATTTTTTATTGTGGATGGTTATAGATCTGTTTTTGATGATCAAATTTCGATTTCAAAAGGGAAAGATCTTATCTGCAATGTATACTAAATACTAGTTTGTACCTAGAACTGACACATTGTATACTAAAAGTTTACTTTAGTAAAAGTGGGAGAATTGTTGGGATTTTGTATACTGGAAGCACTTTTTATGCTTGTATACAATGTGTTTTTGTCCTTACCACTATTTTATTCTCCTATCTGATAAATATGTATATTTGCACATGTTATCCTTTATCTTGTATAAAAGTTCGATTTGTGTGGTGTGTCGGGTATCACAAAAGACAACACAAATTGGTTGAATCGACAAGATATAAACGATTATCATAACCGAGACAACTTAAGGATAAGTTGTCGGTTTAAGCTGCAGTTTAGATAAGAAGTGTCTTGTCTTAGCTGCTTATCTTTACTGGTACACTTAAGGTGGTGTATTGACGGATCACAGTGAGATGTGTTTTCCTAACTGACCTTAGTGGAAAACCAAGATCTCGGTGACTTTGGTGGTCTTAAGTTTGGTAAGACTTCAGATGAGTGCATTTGGCTATCTATCACTTTGACCTACTATGATGAACGTCATCGCGACCGGATCTACTTATCTTGGGTGTTAGTAGTTATTTGTGGCTCAGGCTGGTTGTCTGTATCTTGCATCCGTATCCTAGTAAAATGGGTTGATAATATCCCCTGAGGAACTCGAAAGGATTAGCACACTAAACCCGGCCGGTTGATTAAGTTCAGGTGTGTTAATAAGGTCGAGTGGTACTACTCAGGAATATGAGATGTTAATTAATTTAAGCTGTCAGTGAGCTTAATTAATTAACGGATATTTCTATCTTAAATACGGAGATCGATTAAGTCTAAAATACAAGTCTTTGCTCAAATTGGGATAAAGGGGTAAGTCAGCACGGATTCTCTAGTGGAATGAATCCGTGTTTATTAATTAATTTTGCTCACAAAGCATGGATAATTAATTAATTTGAGGCCCAGCTTTATTTCTTGTATTGGATCCCTGATCTGGCCCAATTAGTTGTCTGGTTATTTATTGTCTCTCAGAAATCATTATTAATGGATTAATATATTTTTACATTATTTAATAATGTTATTTATCTGGAATTAATTGGCTAGGCCAATTAATTGATAAATATTAGTAGCCCAATAAATTAATTAATTATATTATGGGTTGGTTATGTGGAAGCCCATTAGAAATATAATTAAATTAATGGGTTACAAATATATTAATATTATATTAGCTTTTGAAGCCTATATATATCAATATTCTGTTCAGAAACAGATTACACACATATACACATAATTACACACGCATACCGTGAGTAAGGGAGAGACAAAATTTTTTTTTTCTTCAGTTCTCTAACCACCCAGAGGAAGAAAAAGGTCGGGATACAGATCAGAAGGTCTAACACATGAGCAACAATCAAAGCCGCGACAAACCACCAGGAGGAAGGTAGCGTTCCTAACCTAAATTATTCCTTCAGAAAGCGCATTATATTCCTACTTCTTGTCTATTGAAGAACCTCAGTCAGTTGAGGACGCACTCAAGGATGCTGATTGGACCGTAGCTATGCATGAGGAACTGAACCAGTTCATGAGAAACGAAGTATGGGAGCTTGTTGATAGACCCCGACATCAACATGTGATTGGAACTAAATGGGTCTTCAAGAAAAAGCGAGATGAAAACAACGTTATAGTAAGGAACAAAGCAAGACTCGTGGCAAAAGGCTATTGTCAAGCCGAAGGGATAGATTTCGACGAAACTTTCGCTCCAGTTGCAAGATTGGAGGCAATCAGACTATTCCTAGCCTACGCAACACATCAACGATTCAGAGTTTATCAAATGGATGTGAAGTATGCGTTCATGAACAGCGTCTTTGAAAAGAAAAAAGTCTATGTAGAAACGCCTCTCCCGGCTTTCGCAGGGACATCGTGTCCATGGACTCGAAAGGCTCAGACGGGTTAAAACAAGCACCCGGGGCTTGGTACGATACCCTGTCTGAGTTTCGTCTTCAGAAAGGTTTTCAGAAGGGCACAGTAGACCGCACATTATTCAACATTCGACTGGAAGACGACATTTTACTTCAGCTGATCTACGTAGATGACATAATTTTCGGTTCGAAGAACGTCATCATGTCGGCGAATTTGAGAAAATGATGAAGGATAAATTCGAGATGTCGATGATGGGAGAGATGAATTATTTTCTCGGCTTTCAAGTCAAACAATCTTCGAAGGAAACATTCATCAATCAAGGCAAATACACTCGAGACCTCATCAAGAAGTTCGGTTGCACATCCGGCAAACCAATAAAGATCCCGATGAACACGAATATGAAAATTGATCTTGATAAAGAGGGAGTATCAGTAGACCATACTGAATTTCGTGCTATTATTGGTTCATTATTATATCTAACTGCTACCCGACCTGACATAACTTATGTTGTAGGTGTTTGTGCTCGATTTCAGGCGAATCCTAAGCAGAGTCACATGGACTCAGCAAAGAAGATTCTCCGCTATCTCAGAGGAACACCTGACATGGGCTTATGGTATCCCGCAGATGATAATATTGAACTAACTGGTTATTCTGATGCTGACTATGCAGGATGTAGAATTGACCGAAAGTCAACTTCTGGAACTTGTCAGTTCCTTGGCGATAAGTCGATTTCGTGGTTTTCAAAGAAACAACATTCGAGTAGCGACGTCAACTATCAAGCCGAATACATGGGCTGCTGGAAGTTGCTACGCCCAAATCCTTTGGTTGAGACAAGCGACTACGCGACTATGATGTCATTCAGAATGAAGTGCCGATCTTCTGTGACAGCTCCAGTGCGATTGCAATCACTCAGAACCTTGTACTTCATACTAGATGCAAGCACGTGGACATCAAACACCACTTCATTCGTGATCATGTCGAAAAGAAGGATATCAGGATGGAGAAGATCCATACTAACCGTCAAAGGGCAGATATTATGACCAAGCCTCTAGCTGAAGCCAGATTCAGAGAACTTTCAGTAGAGCTAGGTCTGCTAGACCCTACTGACTCCAGTCAGTAAGTGGATTCAGGAGATAAGCATTCAGCAAGGGGGAATGTTCACTCTCATTACTGAATAAATTCAGTACGTAGAGACTCAGCAACCATCTACACGAGGTATCAGCTGACTACGATGTTCAGCTGACAGGTTTGCGTATCTTTACTTAGAAGCCAATGAAATATTATGTTCATTAATGATTCAGATTCAGCTTCGTATTCAATGCCTTAGAAAATGTCATTTAATCTAATGGTTTATAGTTAATACACGACATTCTATGTAAAGCATGTTGAACTCTGTGGCGCATTAAATGCATGTCTAATCAAGTTACTTCTTTGGCTATATACAACTGTAATTTGACTTAGGCGGCTAAATTGATTATTGCCTATTTTATAACATTAAATCCTAGTCGTCCATCTCATAAAGCAGATTTAAACTGAACCGTGGATTTATAACTGTTCATCTTCTTTAACATATAAAAACACGTTTAAAGTTTAGAAACCGCCATTTTACTCTGCAAAATTTTCACAACCCTAGAATTTCTGAGAAAGCGCTCGTATACTTGCATACTTCTATTCCAATCTCTCATAAACTTCTTTGGTAAATCTTCGTGATGATTCAGCATCGTGTATGTTCTTGATAAAAAAATTCCTTCGACACTGATATCTTTTCGTTTGCAGATTATAAACCATGACAGGAAGGGACCTTGGTGTTCCGCTGGATATGAAGGAGATCCTAGAGAAGGATCGGGTTTGGTGTGAGCCGATGATGGAGTTCGATGCTTGCAACCTTGATTTCATGGAGGAGATATTCGACGCTCTGAGGGCGTCAGGGCTGGAGGCTTTTCTTTCAAGGAAGCCATCATACTTCCTCCCACGACGGATCGCTGAGTTGTATGCGAACTCGAGAATCGGAGAAGGGGATATCAGATGTCGGGGCGTCACTCATACGATTGGAGACCCCACCTATGTTGTACCAGAGATCAAGCTGATGTCTATCAAGGAAGCTCTTCAGTGAAGCTTTCAGCTTCCGAGCGAGGGGTTCAGTACAGTGGGCTATAAGGATGACATTATGGACGAGTACTTAGAAATTTTCTGCAGGAAGCCTACCACCTTTAGAGCCGCCTTCCCAAAGAATGTTATGCTTCTGAAGTTCAGAGCACTAGCCTATATCCTCACTCAGATACTGACGAGTCAGGCTGGGTCGTTTGATCAAGTATCGAGGCCAAAGATTCAGATGATGATGGCCATCTACGATCATGCGAAGATTAATTGGACCGAGTTCTTTCTCTAGGAGTTCATGACTCTAGCAGCCAAATTCGATAGATCAACAAACTGCCTAGCCGTGAAGGGCAAACTCCTATACGGACTGAAGCTATCTCTGATGATAGAAGATCTATGTGGAGCTGACCACGTAGTCTATGAAGACAAGATGTATTTTAATCCGAAGAAGGTAAGGTTCTAGAGTAGGGGGCGGCCCTTCAAAGTGGATCAAGGCCTACCGAGCCTAAGACGGGCGCTCGAAGACCTCAACTCCATCAAAGAAGAGGTCACCTCCTAAGACAGCTCCAAAGACACCGACCAAGAAACTGAAGAAAGTCAGTGAGGTCGTAGTTGTACCTCCTCTACAACTCAGGGACGAGGGCGATTCCTCCGAGAAGACAATGTCGGGGAGAAGGTCGTCTCTACCGAACAAGGAGAAGCGGTGGACCAAGCGGGTAGAAACTGATTCAATCTCTCCTACTCAAATCCCCTTGGATATCCCACCACTCAGTAGCATCCCATCTGCTGAAAAACAACCGTCTCCGATAGAGGTTGAGGACTCGGAGAATGCATCAGAGTCAGAGTCAATCGGGATGGAGGCTTCAGCATTACAATCAAGGGCCTCTCGAGAAGTGTCAAAAGTAATCCCGGAGATAGCCAGCCATACAGATTTGATAATATTGGCGAGGTAGGCTAGGCTCCACACTTTGATTCGATTCCAAGAGTGGTCAACACTGAATAAGTTGATCCAGCACCACTCATGCGAACAACTCCATGAGGAGGAGTTGATGATTAGGGAGAAGATAGGCTACTCAGAGCCTGCAGACACATGCTCCCTGGAAGATCTGAGGGCGGCCATGCTCGCTTTGCTGAACGATCGCCTACCCACTTCAGCGGTGGCCTCCCTCAGATGGGTTTGATCCCGACGATCGGGGACTCACCCCGTGATTCGAGCCCCGAGAAGCTCCGATGAGGGAACTCAACCCGGAGAAGGATGCTCCTACTCAATTTGCTTGAACCACCTCTCGATCCTTCCTCCCGAGCCGGTTGGCGGGCCCGGTACCTCCAAGTCGGTGGACCCGGGTTCAGCCTATTGTTGGGGTCGCATTCGAGGTAGCGCCCGGCCCAAGAGCCGACGATCGAAGTCGGTGGCCGTGGCACCGAGGAGTCAAGGTACTCGAATGACTCCTTGCCCGTGTCGTCCACAAGACGTGGAGGCAATCCACACAGGCTCGAGTGCGGAGATAAAGGGGCTCGTAACATCAATCCGTAATACATCCGCCCCGACTTCTCCAAGATATTGACGCCGATGCACTTGCCACTCGAGAGCCAACTTCGAAGAGCAACGAAGGCGATGGAAGGCGCCCAAGCCAAACTTCTTGAAGAATACAAGGCAGCCCGGTCGGCTCACCGAATCCTTCCTTAACTCGGGCTCGCGAGCTCGGACTCCGGACCATTCGAAGGCCCCGGAAGATAAAGTGGATCGAGAAGTTGCAAGCTATTCGGGACCGTAGTGGAGAAATCTCGGAAGAAGTACAAGTGAAGAACTCACGAGATGAGAGGAATGAACTCCACGAGAGGCTTGTCAAGGCTGCGGGATGCTCTAGATAAACTTGCCTCAGCCTTATACTAGTCCTGGATAAGAAGGTACGAGATACCTACCCTTGGCCTATTTGCGATGCCAAAAAGGGGGGAAGGTAAGGAAAAGGTACCCGAGCACCAAGGGGGAGTAAGGACAGTGGCAGGAGCAACTCAGACTCAGCAATCAGCTCCTACTGCTCAGCAAGAATAGGGTGAGGCCCAGGGTGTCTCAAAGCCAGGGGGCAGTAGTGCTGCCGAGATCGGCCCCAGTGGCTCAGGACCCAAAGAATGCGCTACTCGGGCAACTCGGACTCCTAGTGACATTATTAAGGAAATTGCCAAGTATGCGAGAGGGAGGACTCGTAAGAGGAAGAAGCCCCTCTACCTCCTCCATTTCAGGGAAAGGGAAAGAAGATTCGGAAGCTTCCCACTCCACCTAAAAAGAAAGGATCTAAGAGGTTCATATATCCTGAGGAAGAGGCTCAGATTGCAGCTGATGAGAAGCTAGCAAGGGAGATAGCCGAGGCGGAGGCTGCAAATAAGCCCAAGAAACAGCCTGACAAAGGCAGAACAAAAGTTCAGAGGGGCAAGAAGCCTGGGACAAGGCTACCCCCGAGGAATCTGAAGCTCAGCGATGAAGCTGACAAGGAAAAGGAAAGAGAACAGCGAGCAACAACAACAACAAACTGGTCAGCAGGGTACTTCTAAAGAGAAATCTTCAACACCTGCTGACTCAGAAAAAGATCAAGAGCACGTGCCATCCTATGTTCCCTCTAAGGCTCAAGAGCAAGAGATGCAAGAAATCGGGATCAAATGGAAAGGTACCTGGATAGAGGAGTCGAAGCCAGAGCGGATTAGTGCGAGAAGGGAAAGGCTCGGACTCACCGATCTAGAGGCTCACGAGGATCAGGGCCGAGAAGGAAGCAAGCCGGAGGATTCATGAGAAAGTGAAATTCCATACAAGTACGAGAAGATTCAAGAAGCCCACAGACCTCAAAATCCATAGATGGCCCATGGTTGATACTTGGATGCCATGGGAACGGACTCAGAGGTGGGAGACTCTGAAAGCTGACTTCATCAAGAGGTTCTATTTCTGGAGGTATTGGCCTGATATGCACAAGTCCATTGCCTTTGCTGAGTGGCTTTTGAAGAGTGATCTAGAGATTTATGCAAGAGTTCAGAAGGCCCTAGCAGAAAAGGTTGATGTCAGGGTCCCAGCTCCAAGACCTCTGCCTCCCCCACTGAAGCTTGATGGTTCTCTACACACTGGGGTCATCGAAGGAGAAATCAAGAGTGCTTCTCAAGCCACTGATCTAGATGAGGCTGATCCTGCTGACATGGCACAGATTCTGAAGCTGAGAAGAGACACTTACCGGATGTATGGACTATCGCTTCCTGAGGAGAAATCCAAAGACTTCAAATATCGGATTCAGCAGTTCAGGAGATGATAGTTGTTAGCTTCTGTGTATCTTTGTATTTCTTTTCCTCATAATAGCAAGCTTGATGTACTGTACTGATATTTCTTTATATATATAACATCATTGCTGTTCGGCCCTGACAATACCTTATTGTCTACATGGCCTTGTTTCTTTTATGCTTAACACTCAGAATCACCCGAGTGATTACTGACTCACAACTCACTTTATATTTATATCAATCAGTTTTTACTTAGCTTGTTAGATTCTGATCTTATAGATGTATTTGAGGGAAACTGTTGTTAGAAAGGGGGAAATTGTTGTTAGATTTCTGTATAGGTTCTGATATTTCTTCCCTGAATTCCCTCAGTAGTCTAGAACTTGAAGAACAACTCCACTAATTCTACTTGTAATATCTGTAAGGAGCTCTATTTCTGTAGTTGTAGTGTTAGGTTTTGGCATCATCAAATAGGGGGAAATTGTTGGGAGATGATTCAGTAGCCCCACAAATTATTGGGAGATAACTCAGTAGCCTAGTGCTCAGTAGATTTGAAGATCCCAAAACCCTACTTTGATTGATGAACCTTTCTGTTGTAATTGTTTATTCTGTCTCTAAGAGTTTTCAGACTCAGTAGACACTCTTCTGTATGGTTCAGGCGCTCAGTTCTGTCCGCTGGTTCTTCAGCAGACTATCGGCCTCAGTACCAGAAGAAGAAGACTCATTAGTATTGGACTCAGCAGGAGCAGTATACTGAAAGGAGTCAGTGGAACTAAACTCAACAGGAGTAGTTCACTGAACTCAAAGTTGATCTTCAGTAGAGCTGACTCAACATGAGTATGCCATCGAACATAGATCGACTTCAAGCAACGGCTAGACAGTCTTCTGACTATCAGGATATCTCATAAGTCAAATCAGCAGAGTCATACGTGGTATAGAGAGGTCAGCTTCATATTCACCTTGAAGTCTGTTTGTCTCACCTACTTTCTTTAGCCTCGACAAATGACGAGCGACCAGCTGTCTACTTTTTTATTAAAGCTGCAAGTCAATAACTTTCCAGAAATTGAGGGAAAGGACTCTGCCACCATACTTTGAAAGAGCCGTTAGATACCCAAAAGAGAGAGACACATGGATCGTCGTCTCCAACGGATCTATCCATGTCTCTGCTCTATAAATAGAGGGAAGATTTCAAATTGAAGCTCACCAAACAACACAGACAAGAACACACGAGCATTCACGAGCGACTCAGAAAACGACTTAAGCTTTCCGCAAGAACTTCATAGAGTAATCTCCAGCGAAAGGCGACATACTTGCTCATAGGGAACCAAGCTGAATCAGATCATAAAGCCTCTAGTATCCAAGCGACTGAATACAAACCCAAGTCCATACTTAACCGTTCGTCGCTCTAGAAGCCACCTTCTCGTTCCCTACCCCTCTAACCTAAGCTCGCAGACCATATCTATAGCTTAGAACGAAGGAGTTCATTTTTTGAACCGATCACTTATCGTAAAGGACTCCTTCATAGTTGGAGAGTTTGTCAAACACTTAAGTTTGATATCTTGTAAACTAAGACTTGCTCAATATAAATCTCAAGACCAAGTGTTTATCCATTACAGACAAACCGACCGAGACTAACTCGGTATAATAAAATAGCCTCCCCGATCTTTTCTGGACAAGTGGACGTAGGATTGTTGGATCCGAACCACTTTAAAATTGTTTGTGTTTCGTGTTTTTACTGTTGCATTGGTTACTCTTCATACCGAAAATATATTTCTAAAATCATTCAACTGAGTTTCAGCAAAACTTAACAGATCGCACTAATATACTGAAACTGTTTTCTTAAAAACGTTTTCTAACTCAACTGAATTTGGGCCTACACATTTCCGCACTATACTGAACTTCAGCTAAACGGTACTGAATTCTGACATTAGTCAGCTAGCAGGTCTCAGTGAAGTCAGTCACTCTGCCACGCGATTCAGATTAGCTTATTTGGTCCTATCGAACTTGTTCAGATTCGACATTCTCCCCGAAAAAGGGCTTGTTCGCGTTTTGAGTTGAGAAACTGTTTTCAGGTGTATTAAACCCCCCCCCCCCTCTACACCTGAACGTTTAATCTCAGGACCAACATAATATAATTATAAGATAATTTGATGGATTAACTCTAACTAGTAAACGTTGACGGGGAAACAAAATAGATAAATTAATTATTAATTTAGTATATAAATCAGTTATGTAGAATAAGCATGAACTAATAAATCTTCATTTAATTACTATCCGGGTCAAAACAACATAGTTTTGGATAGTTTGGAATTAAATTTTATTACTCCCTACGTCCCATAGAAAGTGTATTCTTGGGGCATGGAGTTAAAAAAATGGTATTGTGTAATGTATATTGTTTGACTTTTTGACTGGTTAATTTTAGTCCACATATTGTTTTTCTTTTTAAGAAACAACACACTTTTTATTATGGGATGACTCGAAAAGGAAAACAAGATACTTTCTATGGGACAGAGAGGGAGTATTACTTTCCTAAATTGTGAATTGGTCACGGCTGAAATACAAACCCGATCAGCGGCATAGTCACCTACGAAGCCATTTTCATTTTTTTCCCAAAAACAAGACCACAAAAGTAGCATAACAAGAGAAGGCAGACAAACAATCGGGATGAGGAGAAACAAGAATTTTTTATCAAAAAGCAAACACTTTGGGATTATTATGGAGTGGTTTCTTGAATGTAGAGTGGGTCAGATTATATAGAAATGGGAAATTTTCATACAACATAAGTGGGTGCAAATGAAGATTGTAGAAAATGGAGATTTTTTTCGCTGTGGAGTAGAATCGGGGAGATGGTAGAGATTAAAGATATTTTTCAATTTGGAAGAGAAATGCGGAATTAAGGAATAGCATATTGAGAAAATCATAAAATTTTAAGTCTAAACTACTCAAAATTAAGTTGTTTTAATCCAAAAATCAATTAGATATAGATTTATTTGACATGTGATCCCACCATGAAATCCACCAAATTGCTTTTATTTAGAAAAAAGAACATTGAAAGCCTCTAGATTATTTCTAGCAATATATGTGTAGTTTAATTTTTTAAAATATATTCTAAATTCCGTATTCACATTAAATTTGGATTCTTTATTCTTATCAGAGGTAGAAATATCAACTGACGAAATACGTGTAATGCATTAAAGTGAACAAAGCTTAAAAGAACAGAGAAAAACATCACCAAACTTGTTATTGGTTGTATTGTTTAATATATGCAAAACCAATCAAGTATATTGGCATTGAGTAGGGATGTAAAAAAAAATCACAAAACCACCCACCCGCATGTACTTGCCCCTGCTCCCTCCCAATTGTATGGTTTTAATTCTTTTATATGTACCAACGATTTTGAATTTAGATAACCCGCAAACACATTTCTAAATCTCCCTGTATAGAAAATTACACCGTCAAATACAATCGAGTTAGCATATGGAATAATTGCATTAGGGTGAACGCCTACATTAGAGTTATATAGGGAATTTTTTCTTTTATTTTTTTATTCTTTTATTGTTTTAAGGGTGACAATGATGCTTTGAAATTATGTAGAAAAAGGAATATATGTTATTATTCTATTGGTGTGACATGAAATCGGGGAAAAAAAAGGATAAAAGATCTTGAGTGATTGAAATTTTGAATTAAGTAGTACTAATTGTTGGGAACTAATATAAGTTTTGATTGATCTCAAATCCCTATGATAGATGAACTAGTATGATGTAATTTGTTAGGTGTTATCCAAAGATATGTTCATATAGTCGGGCTAATAGTATCTCGAGACTAGGTTATGATCGTTCGGCTAGTGAATTTTGTCAAGTCCAAAGATTGATAAGTCGACCTCTCCAAGATGAACTCATTGTGATCGAGATCTGCTTCAAAGAGTGAACGAAGTATTCAAACATCAAGAGAGTACGACGTACGAGGCACGAACTTCAAAGAAGATGGTCAACGGAGGAAAAAAGATAAGTACCAAATCAATATTGACCAATACCGGATTGCCGTATCGGCCCCTAATCAAACGCTAATCAATGGGGACGAAGAATACATCGGGATCTCTATCCAGCGAGAACAAGCGAGCGTGACACGTGTCTATGTATTCAATGCGAAGACCGTTGTCAACACGGAGCCAATAGGAAGTCGATTTTTGTTCTACGAATCTCTTCCTAGCTCGCCTATAAATAGCGTAAGATCTCTCGTTGAGAGATTCCTTGGAATTTCACGAGCTCAAGCATACTACACTCAAGAAAGAACAAGCCATAGCATTCATAATCATATTGTTTCATTGCTTAGAAATTCCTTGATGTTCACACTCCAAGTGTAATCACATACACATCACAAGCTTGGAGTCAAGAGTGTCTAATACTCTTGTTTGTTGAACATATCTCAAAATCCAACTCGATATTCCAAATTTTGTTACATAGATAGTTAGATTGTTTGATTGTTTGCAATCGATCGCACTCGGCAGGCTTTCGAGTATTCTTAGAGGGTATCTGTACGAAAGCAAAAAAGTGGACGTATGATCTTGTGAATCGGAACCACTATAAATCTTGGTGTCTCTTCTTACGTCGCATTCATTTATCTTTCGACCTTAGCTTCATCTTTTATAGCTTAATCATTACATAAAAGGAAAGTGTTTTTCATAAGGGCCTAAGTATTCAAGCATACCGATTGACTCACACTCAGTTAATGTCTCTCCCGATCTCAAAAAAAAAAAAAGCAAGGTTTGGCATCATGTGTATTCCCCTCGTTGGGTATGGGATTCAGATTGATGAGATTTGAAGATCCCAAAACCGCTAACCGAATGACGAGCCTTATATAATGCAATAGCTTAGTTGAGTTCGGCATGTTAGGAACTTATTAGTCTAGCTAGAGTTTAGTATCTATTAGGTTCGGTAGAACATCCGTTGTCACCGGAAGAACTCAACGATCAAGAAATTCGGTTGCAGATTTCGGAACCCAACCGTATCTTCAAAGAAATTCGAGTCAAGTATTGAATATCTCGAAGAATGTCAGTAGAAGACAATTTAGTAAAAGATCTAAGGAATCGAGAGGAAGTCAACTCAGTGTTATCTTGGAGTTTGAACAAACCTCACCTACTCTCTAACCTTGACTAATGAGGAGCCGCAAGCTTGTACCGCTTCCTGCCATGTAAAGGCTGCTACTGGCGAAAAGAGGGAAATCCCTACAGTGACATTCAAAATGAAGATAGTCGTTTTTCTTGTCGTTTTTACACGCGTGCAGACCTTCATCCAACGAATCTATTCATGAGTCGAGACTCTAAATAGAGAAGACACCAAGAACCAAGCATTCAAGCGCACAAAAACTCTAGCGAACTTAAAGCATATCACAGTGAAGAACTTGTTCATAGAGAGATAATCCTAGCTCTTTACTCTAGAGATTCATTAGTTCTCATTTTCTATTCTAAACACTTATTGTGAAATCTTAAGCTTAGAAAACTCAAAAGAGTTCGAGCTTTTCAACTGTCTCTTATTGGAAGAACTCCTTCTTAGTTGGAGAATATCAAACCCCATATTTGAAACTTGTAAAGTCACTACAATTATAACTAGAGTATATGTCCAGGTGTACATGCATCGATTGAGACTTGCTCAAGTATAAGTAATCAATAACTCCCTCTTTGTTCAGGACAGTAGACGTAGGATCTAGCGTATCCGAACCACTTTAAAAACTATCTGTGTTGATTTACTATTTCATTGATTAACTGTTCATTCTACTTAAAACCGAACTTTAAAATAACTCGGCGCTAAAAACGAGTTTTCAAAACGAGACGAAAATCTCTTTGGAGTACACTTCCATTGTTGGGTGATGATTCAATCCTCGCATGATCATACTTGTGGGAAATGACTTCATCTTCTATGTTGAATCACGCTCGGTAGCCTCGTGCTACGAATCGTTGAGAAGATTTGAAGATCCCAAAACCCTATCCGATTGGTGAACCATTCCTTTGTATTCGCATTTGTCTCCGAGGTTTCGCACTCGGTAGACACTCTGCCCGTCAAGGCGCTCGTAGCTCATCGGCCTCGGCACCGGTGTAGGAAGACTCGGTGAATACTTGGACTCGCGAGAGCAAGATATGCGAGAGAGTCGGTTGGACCGAACTTCGCGAGGTAGTTCACTGAACTCGAGCCGATCTTCGATAGACTTATCTCGGCGGTCCTATCTACCGAATACAAGGTCGAGACTCGGCATGAGGCTCGACTAAGCTCCACCACCGTCTTGATGAGTCCGTCAACCTCCTACAAAAATCCGAAGAAGTCGGTCCCTAGTCCCCTACCCCGGTGCTCATTGATGATGCCAAAAAGGGGGAAAGTGAAGGAAAAAGGGAAGGAAAGAAGAGTACTGAGAAGCCGACTCCCACCAAAAGTCCAAAATCTAAGTGGGGGAAGCTACACCGAAGTCATCCCGACTCAAACTCGGTCTCGAAGGGTGAGGCCCAGGTGGTGTTTCGGCCGAGCACAGTGAAACCGGCCAAAGTGGCTCGAGACCCCGCGATTACTCAGGGCAACCCAGAACTCCCAAAGACATTATTAAGGAGGTTGCTTGAGTACGCCGAACAGGCAGTGGAGGACTCGAAAGAAGAAGAGGCTCCTCTTCCACCACCGGTTCAAGAAGGCAAGGGCAAACGAAGCTTAAAATTCCAACCCCTCCAGACAAAGCGATTAAGGTACATATCTCGCGAGGAGGAAGCCCAAATAGCCGCGGATGAGGGGACCGCCGAGAAATTCGAGAGGCGAAGCGACTAACAAGCCAAAGTCTAAGCTCGCCAAAGGAAAGACTAAAGCCCCATCCGTAGGAGGAAAGAGAACCGCTAGATTGCCTCCGAGAAAGCTCATCATAACGTATGAAGAGGACATAGAAAAAGAAAAGGAGCAAGCAGCAGAAGAGTACTGAAAGGCGGGTACATCCAAATCTAGATCTAGTACCCTCACGAATCGGAACAAGCTCTCGAAACCTCAAGAGCAAGATGCGTAAATTGAAGAAATCTTTGCTCAGATGGATAGATATCTCTACGGAGGAGAGGAAGCTAGGCAGATAGAGGCCGCTAGCCAGCAGGGATATATTTGGCGGACCTCGAGGCACTCGTGAAGCGATCGAACAAGAGGCCAGGCCGAGTTCCTTCGAAAGTCGACATTCCTTATCGATCTGTATGTTCGTGAAGCCAAACGATTCGAAAACACATAGATGGCCGAGATCGACGAATGGATGCTTATTCGCCTCAATCGAGATGGGAATCGGCCAAGATGAGTTTATCAAGAGAAATTATTTACGCGATTCTCGGCTCGAAATGTCTAAGGCCGATGCATGTCGATGGATGACCATTACGAACCTCGATCTTTACCCATATATGCGCGGAGCAAGAATGGCAAGGGGTAGTAGTCGGCGTTCAGCAAGGATCATTCCTCCACCCGGAAGACGACACGATTTACGATGCAGTCTCGGAATGATTGAACAAGAAGTGAAGAATCTTTGCGTTGAAGCAGGTTCTAGAACAAGATGATCCAGCTGAGACTTGCCATAATACACAAGGCGAGGAAGAACACATTCGCAGAATGTATGGAGTCCCAATGCTCAAGATAAATCCCAAGGTTTCATGAATAGGATTCAGCGGTTTAAGGGTTCTCCTTCTTAGTTCTCCTTTTAGCTTAGCAAGATTTGTAATGTCCTGAACTATTTATTATATATACTCAAATCTTCTTTTGGCTCGACAACTACTTGTTGTCTAAATAGCCGTGTTTGCTTTATGCTTTAACACTCGAATCATCGAAGTGATTCTTGACACACCCACAGCACTTTGTTTATTTACTTGTCGGGTTTTGCTCAGTTAGATCTCCGATAGATAGACTTTCGAAGTGTTATTATTTCTCTTAAGGGAAATTGTTGCATGGGGGAAATTATTGTAAATGGGGAAATTGTTACGTCCCTGTCTCCTCGAGTAGTCCAGCACTTACCGAGACCCAACTCCATTTGATCCTACTTGTAATATTTGTAAGGAGCTTCGTTTTGCGAGTAAGTTGGTGTTTAAGCATAGTTGATAGAGCATGGATGATAGGTTTTGGCGTCATCAAATAGGGGAAATTGTTGGGTGATGATTGATCCTCAAGATGATCATACTTGTGGGAAATGACTCTATCTTCTATCTTGAATCACGCTTCGTAGCCTCGTGCTCGAATCATGGAGAAGATTTGAAGATCCCAAACCTATCCCGATTGGTGAACCATTCCCTTTGTATTCGTATTTGTCCTACGAGGTTTCGGACTCGGTAGACACTCCGCTCTGGTCAAGGCGCTCGTAGCTCATCGGCACCCGGCACCGGTGTAGAAGACTCGGTGAATACTTGGGACTCGGCAGGAGCAGTATGCGAGAGAGTCGGTTGAGCAATCAGCGGGAGTAGTTCTTTGAACTCGAGTCGATCTTCGATAGACTTATCTCGGCAGTCTATCTACGAATCTAAGGTCGACTCAGCAACGCGAGATAGTCTTCGGGAATTTATCGAGATCTTTTGAAAGGCAATCCGGCATTGTCACATACGAGGAAGAGAGAAGTCGGCTTCGATCTGTCTCGAAGTCCGCTTGCTGTCTCAACCCGTCCATCCACTTCGACGAATGACAAGCATACACGTGTCTTCTCACCTCTAAAGGCTTCAGCCAACCTTTTACCTAAAAAGGTGGGAAAGTACTCTTTGTTACCTACACGAAAAGAGCCGTTTGCTACCAAAAAGGAGAGAGAGAAGAAGATCGTCTCCAACGGATCTATTTTCAATCTACCTTTCTACATAAATAGGGATCATTCAAGATTTGAAGCACTTCACTCAGACGCCAAGAACAAGAGAGAGCGCGAAAAGAGCGAATTCCAAAGAACAAAGTCTTAGCAAGAACTCGAAGAACAATCTCCGAGCGAAAGACTACATTCTAGCTCATGGGGAATCAAGCTAAACTCAACATATAAAGCCTCTTAGTATCCCGATCGACGTTACACGAACTTATAGCTTACCTTCGGTACTGCTCGTCGATCTAAAGCTACTCTCTCATATTCCCTATCCCTCTAACCCTAAGCTCAACCGTTCTTATCTATAGCTTAGACGAAGGAGTTCACGGTTGAACCCAAATCCCTATTGTATAAGGACTCCTTCCATCGCATGTTGGAGAAGTTTGTCGAAACACTTTAAGTTTCGATAGTGTTGTAAAGCGAGACTTGGATCGTATAAAAACCAAGACGCGGCTTTGCCCGGGTGTGCAGTAAGCGGCGAGACTAACTCGAGGATAATAAATAGCCTCCGATCATTCGGGACAGTGGACGTAGGATTTGAGCGATATCAGAACCACTTTAAAAATCCCTTGTCTCTTACTTGCTTTCTTAAGCGCTGCATTGATTTTACTATTCATATTGAACATCATATTTAAAATCAATCAACTCCTCAAAGGCATCGAACCTCTTTTAAATCTACAACGAGACTTAAAACGTTTTCTCACAAAACGCGATTTGGGCACCTGCTTATTCCGCGCGCTGAACTCTTGCTGTAGATCTTGCGGATTCGACTGAATCGGTTAGCGGATCTCGGTGAGTCGATGCTCTTAACCTTTAACTCGATTGAAACGGTTATGCGGTCTGGCTGAGCCTATTTCGGTCGGACACCATCCCTGAATAGACCTTGTTCGAGTTCGAAGTTGAGAAATCGAATCAGTGTATTCACCCCCCCTCTACACACGGCCGTACACTCGGGACCAACACGCACATCATCTTATGCTAAACTACGTTCCGCGGCGAAGTCGAAGAGATAGGGACCTCATGAGACAAATACTCGTCCCAGCGCGATCTAGAAAGCTATTTTGCCGATTGACTATTTCTATGCAGCAGTAGATACTGAATTTCGCGTTTGAAGTTATAATTTGCACTCATGTGTATTCAACCCCCCTACACACGAAGGCTCGTCTACCGGACCAATATCTCCCCACCCCTCCCACCCCACACACTGGAAATCGTGCTAGGGATCAACACTAATATTTTTCAAATAAAGAACATTAATTATTTTACTATGTAAGAAGTTGGAAAGTCATAACCCCAGACTCAAAACTCATGTCGTTCTCAAATTTACTACGCTAAGAATGCGTCAAATAATTCCTTTAATAATAGTATGACATGAGAAATTTGACTTGTCGTCAAAGTTCATTTTATTGTTTAACATTTTTCGAACTATTTGTTAAGATGATTGTTGATTGTTGATTGTAGAAATAAAGTCCTAAGACTTTGGATCGATAAAGATAATGCTTTTGTTGGGATATAATTTTAGTGATAAGGTTCTTATTAAGATCCCAAAATCATGGTGAATAATGAATCTCACATGTTAGTGTCTGATTTCAAGCTTAGGTGACTATTATGTTAGGATGACGTATTGTTTTTATTATTTCGTTTATGTCCGCGCTACGTTCTAACGAAGCTTCGACCGATTGTGGGAAAGCTACGAAAACCCGACTTTGTGGCGACCGAATCGGGATCCACCTTCTTAGTAATCCCGATTGAACTTTTCATGATCATGCTTCGTAGTCATTTTGATAGTTGTTAACTCACGGGTAGCCCTAATAAGTAGAGGTACTTATCCCGGAGTTGATTCAAAGCTCAACCATTGTATCTCTATTGACAAATGAGATTGAAACACTTGTGTTGGAAACTATTTCGAACTTGATCACACCACCGCATGCTGACGCAGTAGACGGTGTTTGAACAACTTTAATTCAAACTCGATTTAGACTTTACCTCAACCCTAGTAACTTACCATGTAGATCTCTCTCGATGGGTGTGCCTATAAATATGAAGAATCTTGTGCAAAAACAAGGTTATGGGAACCATCGAATTATCCTAAACTTCCAGTTTTCAAAGGTCCCAAACAACTCTAAAGAGACCACTTAATTTAAGTCGTATTTCTTCTTTGAAGTTTAAGTTCCCTCGATAGTTCTAAGCTTGATATCCATATTTTAGCTTAGATCGATAAGGTCCCGCCTCTTGCAAGGACTCCACTTTGTTGGAAAACCCGAGCTTAAACCCAACTCTAGAAGTTGTAGTGTTTGGATTAGATTTTTATTATAGTCGAAGTCGAAGTTGGTCCAAGACGATAACGAACAAGAAGTGTAACATGACCTTGAAAAGTTTTGTTAAGGGAAACCCCGATCTATCGGAAGAGTGGTCGTAGGAATTATCTCCAAACCACTATAAAGTAGGTGAGAGAAATAATAAAGTAGGTGAGAGAAGATGAAAGTGAGATGGTGAGTGAGATGAGTGAGATAGTTGATGATAAAGTAGGTGAGAGAAATAATAAAATATGAGAGAATCTAGTATTTTATTTTTTTCTTTTTTTGGAAAGGCGATATAAATGGGACTTGACCAGAAATGGAAAATAGTCAATATAAATGGGACGGAGGGAGTAGTTAAGTTTATGCATCATCAAATAGAGGCGAGAAATTATTGGGTGATGGTTTGATATATAAAATTTGAATGATCTCAAAGCCACTAGATGATAATGAATCCAGGTCGAAGTAATAGATCGATCGGGATTAGTCTAGCTAGTCTTTTTTTGGATCGGCCGTCCGGACTCACGATAGACGTGTGCTCGAATGCATCTAAAGAATGGACTAGAAGACTTAGTAAGGTCCTCTATTAACTATTTAGTATACTGGACTCAAGCGGACAGTGAAGTTGATTAAGTAGAAATGGTTTTCGTTGGCACCGAATGTCGCATTCGGTCAACTTAGTAAAGTGTACGAGGTTACATCCGAGGAATCATTTAATATCTCGCTTTGAAGTTAGATCAAGCCTCAACTATCGAATCAACCTTCGACCTATTAGAAGCTTCGGGAACTTCACTTGCTTTGATATAAAATTGTTGTAAAAAGCATTGATCCACGAAAAGTTGGGAATCTCTATAATAATATTTAAACTTCATAGATAATCATGTTGGCTAGTCTTGGCTAGCTATAAGGGAATAGATCTTCTTTCCATGGATCAATTCCCAGTTGAGACTATAAACAGGGGAGTTCTTGTATCCTTTGAGAAACGGTAACTCTCGCGATCTAGCATTCAAGCTACAAGCTCTGGCAAACTACAAGCAATAAATTTAGTGAAAAACTAATTTGCGAAAATTATTCTTAAGTTCTTCCTACTAGAGTGAAATTAGTTACACTTTATTTCCCTAAGCTACCTTGTTATATCTTAAGCTTAGATTGAAGAAGTTCAATCTCTCGACTATTTTTATTGTAAGAAATCCATCGAGTTACAAACTCATACCCTCAGAAGAGTGGCCAGTGTGTTTGCATTGCAAAGTCACTTGGACTATATCTAGGTTATAGCTTATCATGCGTATGAGTCGATCGAACTTGTTCAAGATAACTACAAGTTAATCCTCGTGAATACAAGAAGAGTATACGTATGAACTTCTCATGATACGAACCTCACATAAATCATGTGTTATTTACTATTTTATTGCTCGACCATCCGCATTAAAAGATCTTTCAAAATCGATTTTCAATAAAAGCTCAAAAACGCGTACAAGCGTAACTAAACAATTCGGCAAAAACAAACATTTTTAAAACGAGACTATAAAATCAGGCCTATCCCGCATATATTTAAACTATTTAAATTACAAATTGATTAAAGTTAGTAAGTGATACTCAAGTAGACGATATCCCACTTCGCCACGCGATCGGGTAGCTTATTTGTGGAACCGAGTCCAAGATTCATAAGTGCTTTTATAGATAATTTATTTGGGCTGTATTAGACTAGAACGTCTAGCACTTGTGTGTACTTTGATCATGCCTTTGCCAGAGATTTTTGTGAGTAATAGGATAACTAATGAATATTATACGTCGTTGTTTCTACATGAATCAATTATTTCTTTTCGCAATCAATCCCGCCCTTTCTTTACATCCTTTCGTTGGAGGCAAACATAAATAAAATCGTTATCAAGCAGACAAGAAACTTGAAAATATGTTTTGTGTATGATATCCCTTATGTTTATGTCTCACTACATACATTTACACTCTCAAAATGACACGGTCAAAAAATCGCACGTATTATGATTCAAGATTGTGCTAGTATATTTATAAAAAGTGAACATAAGAAAAAAAAATGTTGGGAGATGTAATAAACATAGTTAATTAATTGCCCAAAAGTAATAAGAAAGTGTCTTGTTAAATAAACATAACCATTTGGAAATTTATTCTTTAATTAAGTAACAGAAAACAAAGTCGATTGATTTGAATTGTGAAGCTTTAACATATACTACTAGTAATTAATTAACTTAAAATCGAGATCTCCACCATCTACGATTTAAAATTAGAAATAGCGTGAGGAATATAATAAAAGGGCGGAAAATAGATAGATATGGAGCTGCAATTTTTTGGCTTTAATTGCATACACTCAGACACACTTTCTCCCCCTCTTTCTCTCACATAACCACACACAGTGGCTCCAACGGTCTAATCCACCTCACAGTCTCACCCCCTTCTGCCCTTTTCATCTCTATCCTTCACTCTTTCTCTCTCTTCCAAAATTTCAACTTCGTCTCTCTAGTTTTCGTCCGAATATTTCGAAATTGAGTGCATGGACCCAAGCGTTTGATCCGCCACCGGTGGTTATTCCGGCCGCCTCCGTCACCGCCGTTGCTGCTGCGGCCAACCCCACCCCCTGTTCAACCTGCCGCCCACAATCCCACCCGCCTTATGCTGAGGTAACATTCACTACCCGAGTAACCCACAACCAAA
>CM054807.1:6787928-6841012 GCA_028984105.1 Lavandula angustifolia | reverse complement strand
TTACGCATTCATAAGGAAATCGTGAGTATTTTCTGCTCAAATTAAGGTTGACTCACCCATGACCCAACAAATTTGTCGTCACATAAATTAACTAATTAGGCAAAAATAAATTAATACCATCAGTAGTGTTCTACAGACGTGATATAAATTTTATTTCTCTTGCAGTTGAAGTATGATAAATGTCATAGTACAGCTAAGAACCTAGTTCCATCTTACTAATATGTATTCTCATTATTGTTTAATATTTTTACTATAAGAGCATCATTTTGTAGCTTTTCTAAAACTACTATCGTTCAATTTCTAGCTTTATTTCATAATATTAGCATAGATAAATTCATCATGACTAAAGTTAGTAGGCAACGAAATAAACAGATAACTATCTTGAAATTTACTTATAATTGGTAATTTTTTTTAAAAAGTAACAATAACAATTCATACCTTTCTGGGCCGGCCCAAGGGCTTGCCGGAGAGATTCCTCTGTTTTCTGGGAAGCGCAGCATTCATGTTCTTAGGCTTCTTCGCCTCATTCCCGGCCTTTGGAGGCCGCCCTCGACGCTTCCCTGCCACTGGCGCCGCACCAACATTAACAACACCAACATTATCAGCAGCAAGCGGGGGTGTCGCCATCCCTTCCACTACTACGTTAACAGGCTTAGGAGGCCTTCCACGGGGCCTCCCAGGCCCCTTTGCCAGTCCAGCAGCAGCAGGAGGAGGAAGAGCGGCAGCTGGGGCGACATTCTTCCTCGGCCTTCCCCTGCTTCTGCCAACAACACCACTGCTCTTCGGTGGACGACCAGGTCCACGCTTCAAGCCATCCAGCTTCGCCGGACGCCCACGGCCCCTGACCGGCGTACTCCCATTAACCGGTCCAGCAGCAATGTCCGGTTCCGGAAAAGAAGGGGCAAAAACTGGCATGTCATTCATGTTTATGGAAGGAGGAAACACAGGAACAGCGACTTGAAGAGCGTCCGGCTTAGGTTTAGGAGGACGCCCGGGGCGCCTCTTTGCTACGACGGATGCCGGAGCAGCAGACTCGACGTTTACAACGCCGTTTACGGAAGCAGGACCAGATCTAGGACCAGGAAGCTTATAAGAATGTTTGACCATAAGCAGCTGACCGTTGGTCTTCAACCGCTTCAGGTGGTGAGTCAACAAGGCCGAGTGAGTCGATGGCAGGTCCGAATACTGAGTCTCGATATACTTAGCTATAGCCCTCTTGCTCGACCCATCTCGCTCATTCAACGCCGTAATCGCAGCCGAAATCATCTGCACACAACAGTAATACCACAAATGAGCAACAATAATCCAGAGAGACAAGGGGAGGGAGGGTTTGGTTGTGGGTTACTCGGGTAGTGAATGTTACCTCAGCATAAGGCGGGTGATTGTGGGCGGCAGGCTGAACGGGGGTGGGGTTGGCCGCAGCAGCAACGGCGGTGACGGAGGCGGCCGGAATAATCACCGGTGGCGGATCAAACGCTGGGTCCATGCACTCAATTTCGAAATATTCGGACGAAAACTAGAGAGACGAAGTTGAAATTTTGGAAGAGAGAGAAAGAGAAAGTGAAGGATAGAGATGAAAAGGGGCAGAAGGGGTGAGACTGTGAGGTGGATTAGACCGTTGGAGCCACTGTGTGTGGTTATGTGAGAGAAAGAGGGGGAGAAAGTGTGTGTCTGAGTGTATTGCAATTAAAGCCAAAAAAATTGCAGCTCCATATCTGTCTTTTTCCGCCCTTTATTATATTCCTCACGCTATTTCTAATTGTTAAATCGTAGATGGTGGAGATCTCGATTTTAAGTTAATTAATTACTAGTAGTATATGTTAAAGCTTCACAATTCAAATCAATCGACTTCGTTTTCTGTTACTTAATTAAAGAATAAATTTCCATAATGGTTATGTTTATTTAACAAGACACTTTCTTATTACTTTTGGGCAATTAATTAACTATGTTTATTACATCTCCCAACATTTTTTTTTCTTATGTTCACTTTTTATAAATATACTAGCACAATCTTGAATCATAATACGTGCGATTTTGTGACCGTGTCATTTGAGAGTGTAAATGTATGTAGTGAGACATAAACATAAGGATATCATACACATAAACATATTTTCAAGTTTCTTGTCTGCTTGATAACGATTTTATTTATGTTTGCCTCCAACGAAAGGATGTAAGAGAAAGGGCGGGATTGCTTGCGAAAGAAATAATTGATTCATGTAGAAACGACGTATAATATTCATTAGTTATCCTATTACTCACAAAAATCTCTGGCAAGGCATGATCAAAGTCCACACAAGTGCTAGACGTTCTAGTCTAATCGCACCAAATAAGTTATCTATAAAAGCACTTATGAATCTTAGACTCAGTTCGTCAAATAAGCTACCTGATCGCGTGGCAGAGTGATATCGTCTACTAAGTATCACTTACTAACTTTAGTCAATTTGTAATTTAAATAGTTTAAATATATGCGGGATAGGCCTGATTTTATAGTCTCGTTTTAAAAATGTTTGTTTTTGCCGAATTGTTTAGTTATGCTTGTGCGCGTTTTAGAGCTTTTATTGAAAATCGATTTTGAAAGATATTTTAATGCAGATGGTCAGTAGCAATAAAATAGTAAATAACACATGATTTATAGAGGTTCAGATACGCAAGTTCATACGTATACTCTTCTTGTATTCACAGGGATTAACTTGTAGTTATACTGAACAAGTTCAGTCAGTCTATACGCAGGATAGCTATAACTTAGATATAGTCCAAGTGACTTTGCAATGCAAACACACGGCTACTCTCTCGGAGGGTATGAATTTGTAACTCGATGGATTTCTTACAATAAAAATAGTCCAGAGATTGAACTTCTTCAATCTAAGCTTAAGATATAACAAGGTAGTTTAGGGAAATAGAGTGGAACTAATTTCACTCTAGTAGGAAGAACTTAAGAATAATTTTCTCGCAAATTAGTTTTTCACTAAATTTATTGCTTGTAGTTTGCTAGAGCTTGTGAATGCTTGATCGCGAGAGTTACCGGTTCTCAAAGGATACAAGAACTCCCCTGTTTATAGTCTCAACTGGGAATTGATCCATTGGAAAGAAGATCTATTCCTATAGCTAGAAGACTAGCAACAGTTATCTATGAAGTTTAAATATTATTATAGAGATTCCCAACTTTTCAGAGATCAGTGCTTTACAGCAGTTTTATATCAAAGCAAGTGCAGTTCTGAAGCTTCTAATAGGTCGAGGTTGATTCGATAGTTGAGGCTTGATCTAACTTCAAAGTAGATATTAAATGATTCCTCGGATGTAACCTCGTACACTTTACTAAGTTAACTGAATGCTGACATTCAGTCAACGAAAAACCATTTCTACTTAATCAACTTCACTGCGTTCAGTACGAGTCCAATACTAAATAGTGATAGGACCTTACTAAGTCTTCGGATGTCCATTCTTTAGATGCATCTGAGCACACATCTATTGAGTCCGGACAACGATCCAAAAAAAAGACTAGCTAGACTAATCCTGATCGATCTATTACTTCTAACCGGTTCATTATCATCTAGGGCTTTGAGATCATTCAAATTTTATATATCAAACCATCACCCAATAATTTCGCCCTATTTGATGATGCATAAACTTAACTACTCCCTCTGTCCCATTTATATTGACCTATTTTCCATTTCGGTCCGTCCCATTTATATTGGCCCATTTCCAAAAAAGAAAAAAATAAAATACTAGATTCTCTCATATTTTATTATTTCTCTCACCTACTTTATCATCAACTATCTCACTCATCTCACTCACCATCTCACTCATCTTCTCTCACCTACTTTATTATTTCTCTCACCTACTTTATAGTGGTTTGGAGATAATTCATACGACCACTCTTCCTGATAGATCAGGGTTTCCCTTAACAAAACTTTTCAAGGTCATGTTACACTTCTTGTTCGTTATCGTCTTGGACCACTTCGACTTCGACTATAATAAAAATCTAATCAAACACTACAACTTCTAGAGTTGGGTTTAAGCTTGGGTTTTCTCCAACAAAGCGAGTCCTTGCAAGGAGGCAGGACCTTATCAGATCTAAGCTAAAATATGGATATTGGCTTAGAACTATTGAGGGAACTTAAACTTCAAAGAAGAAATACGACTTAAATTAAGGGTCTCTTTAGAGTGTTTGGGACCTTTGAAAACTTGAAGTTTAGGATAATTGCAATGGTTCCCATAACCTTGTTTTAGACAAGATTCTTCATATTTATAGGCACACCCATTGGAGAGAGATCTACATGGTAAGTGACTAGGGTTGAGGTAAAGTCTGAATCGAGTTTGAATTAAAGTTGTTCAAACACCGTCTACCGTCAACAGTGCCAGACTGGGTGACTGTTTTCGAAATAGTTTCCAACACAAGTGTTTCAATCTCATTTGTCAAGAGAGATACAATGGTTGGCTCTGAATCAACTCCGGGATAGTACCTCTACTATTAGGGCTAAGTCAGTTATTGACACATCAGTGACTACAGAAGCATGATCATGAAAAGTTCAGTCAGGATTACTGAGAAGGTGGATCCTGATTCAGTCAGTCACAAAGCTGGTTTTCTGTAGCTTTCCCACAATCAGGTCAGAAGCCGTTAGACAGAGCGCGGACATAAACGAAATAATAAAAAACAATACGCCATCCTAACATAATAGTCACCTAAGCTTGAAATCTACACACTAACATTGATTCATCATCAGTCATGATTTTGGGATCTTAATAAGAACCTTATCACTAAAATTATATCCCAACAAAAGCATTATCTTTATTGACCAAAGTCTTAGGACTTTATTTCTACAATCAACAATCAACAATCATCTTAACAAATAGTTCGAAAAATGTTAAACAATAAAATGAACTTTGACGACAAGTCAATTTTCTCATGTCATATTATTATTAAAGGAATTATTTGACGCATTCTTAGCGTAGTAAATTTGAGAACGACTGTGAGTTTTGAGCTGGGGTTATGACTTTCCAACTTCTTACATAGTAAAATAATTAATGTTCTTTATTTGAAAAATATTAGTGTTGATCCTAGCACGATTTCAGGTGTATGGGGTGGGAGGGGGTGGGGAGATATTGGTCCAGAGACGAGCCTTCAGGTGTAGGGGGTTGAATACACATGAGTGCAAATTTTAACTCAAACGCGAAATTCAGTATCTACTGAAGTGTGCTACTGAAATAGTCAGTTGGCCAAAATAGCTTTCTAGATCGCGCGGGCAGAGTATTTATCTACTGAGTCCTATCTACTGACTTCAGTCAGTGAACAGTAGTTTAGCATAAGATGATGTGCGGAAGTGTAGTCCCAAAGAGATTTTCGTCTCGTTTTGAAAACTCGTTTTATGCCGAGTGATTTTAAAGTTCAGTTTTAAGTAGAATGAACAGTTAATCAATGAAATAGTAAATCAACACAGATAGTTTTTAAAGTGGTTCGGATACGCTAGATCCTACGTCCACTGTCCTGAACAAAGAGGGAGTTATTGATTACTTATACTGAGCAAGTCTCAATCGATCTGTACACTGGACATATACTCTAGTTATAATCGTAGTGACTTTACAAGTTTCAAATATGGGGTTTGATATTCTCCAACTAAGAAGGAGTTCTTACAATAAGAACAGTTCAGAAAGCTGAACTCTTTTGAGTTTTCTAAGCTTAAGATTTCACAATAAGTGTTTAGAATAGAAAATGGGAAACAATGAATCTCTAGAGTAAAGAGCTAGGATTATCTCTCTATGAACAAGTTCTTCACTGTGATATGTTTAAGTTTGCTAGAGTTTTTGTGCGCTTGAATGCTTGGTTCTCGGTGTCTTCTCTATTTAGAGTCTCGACTCATGAATAGATTCGTTGGATGAAGGTCTAGACACGTGTAAAAACGACAAGAAAAACGACTATCTTCATTTTGAATGTCACTGTAGGGATTTCTTCTTTTTCGACCAGGAAGCGCTTTATGGCGGAGGCGGTGCAAGGTCTTTGGCGGCTCCTCATTCGTCAAGGTTAGAGAGTAGGTGAGGTTTGTTCAAACTCCAAGATAACACCGAGTTGACTTCCTCTGATTCCTTAGATCTTTTACTAAATTGTCTTCTACATTCTTCTGAGATATTCAATACTTGACTCGAATTTCTTTGAAGATACAGTGGGTTCTGAAATACGCAACTGAATTTCTTGATGCCTTGAGTTCTTCGTGGCGACAACCTGATGTTCTACCGAACCTAATAGATACTAAACTCTAGCTAGACTAATAAGTTCCTAACATGCTGAACTCAACTAAGCTATTGCATTATATAAGGCTCGTCATTCAGTTAGCGGTTTTGGGATCTTCAAATCTCATCATACTGAATCCCATACCCAACAGGGGAATACATATGATGCCAAACCTTACTTTTCAGATCAGAGAGACATTAACTGAGTGTGAGTCAATCAGTATGCTGAATACTTAGGCCCTTATGAAAAACACTTTCCTTTTATGTAATGATTAAGCTATAAAAGATGAACAGTAAGCTGAAAGATAATGAATGTGACAGTAAGAGACACCAAGATTTATAGTGGTTCGGATTCACTAGATCATACGTCCACTTTTTTGCTTTCAGCAGATATCCTCTAAGAATACTCGAAGACTGTCGAGTGCAGATCGATTGCAAACAATCAAACAATCTAACTATCTATGTAACAAAATTTGGAATATCAGGTTGGATTTTGAGATATGTTCAACAAACAAGAGTATTAGACACTCTTGACTCCAAGCTTGTGATGTGTATGTGATTACACTTGGAGTGTGAACATCAAGGAATTTCTAAGCAATGAAACAATATGATTATGAATGCTATGGCTTGTTCTTTCTTGAGTGTAGTATGCTTGAGCTCGTGAAATTCTAGTAATCTCTCAACGAGAGATCTTCTGCTATTTAAAGGCGAGCTAGGAAGAGATTCGTAGAACAAAAATTGACTTCCTATTGGCTCCGTGTTGACAACGGTCTTCTGCATTGAATACATAAACACGTGTCACGCTTCGCTTGTTCTGCGGATAGATCGATGTATTTTGTCCCCATTGATAGCGTTTGATTAGGGCGATATGGCAATCTGGTATTGGTCAATATTGATTTGGTACTTATCTTTTTTCCTCCGTTGACCATCTTCTTTGAAGTCCGTGCCTCGTACGCCGTACTCTCTTGATGTTTGAATACTTCAGTTCACTCTTGAAGCAGGATCTGATCTAACGATCAGTTCATCTTGGAGAGGTCAGCTTATCAATGCTGGACTTGACAAAATTCACTAGCTGAACGATCATAACCTAGTCTGAGATACTATTAACCTAACTATATGAACATAGGCTGGATAACACCTAACAAATTACATCATACTAGTTCATCTATCATAGGGATTTGAGATCAATCAAAACTTATATTAGTTCCCAACAATTAGTACTACTTAATTCAAAATTTCAATCACTCAAGATCTTTTATCCTTTTTTCCCCCGATTTCATGTCACACCAATAGAATAATAACATATATTCCTTTTTCTACATAATTTCAAAGCATCATTGTCACCCTTAAAACAATAAAAGAATAAAAAAATAAAAGAAAAAAATTCCCTATATAACTCAAATGTAGGCGTTCACCCTAATGCAATTATTCCATATGCTAACTCGATTGTATTTGACGGTGTAATTTTCTATACAGGGAGATTTAGAAATGTGCTTGCGGGTTATCTAAATTCAAAATCGTTGGTACATATAAAAGAATTAAAACCATACAATTGGGAGAGAGCAGGGGCAAGTACATGCGGGTGGGTGGTTTTGTGATTTTTTTTTACATCCCTACTCAATGCCAATATACTGGATTGGTTTTGCATATATTAAACAATACAACCAATAACAAGTTTGGTGATGTTTTTCTCTGTTCTTTTAAGCTTTGTCACTTTAATGCATTACACGTATGTCGTCAGTTGATATTTCTACCTCTGATAAGAATAAAGAATCCAAATTTAATGTGAATACGGAATTTAGAATATATTTTAAAAAATTAAACTACACATATATTGCTAGAAATAATCTAGAGGCCTTCAATGTTCTTTTTTCTAAATAAAAGCAATTTGGTGGATTTCATGGTGGGATCACATGTCCAATAAATCTATATCTAATTGTTTTTTGGATTAAAACAACTTAATTTTGAGTAGTTTAGACTTAAAATTTTATTATTTTCTCAATATGCCATTCCTTAATTCCGCATTTCTCTTCCAAATTGAAAAATATCTTTAATCTCTACCATCTTCACGATTCTACTCCACAGCGAAAAAAAATCTCCATTTTCTACAATCTTCATTTGCACCCACTTATGTTGTATGAAAATTTCCCATTTCTATATAATCTGACCCACTCTACATTCAAGAAACCACTCCATAATAATCCCAAAGTGTTTGCTTTTTGATAAAAAATTCTTGTTTCTCCTCATCCCGATTGTTTGTCTGCCTTCTCTTGTTATGCTACTTTTGTGGTCTTGTTTTTGGGAAAAAAATGAAAATGGCTTCGTAGGTGACTATGCCGCTGATCGGGTTTGTATTTCAGCCGTGACCAATTCACAATTTAGGAAAGTAATACTCCCTCTCTGTCCCATAGAAAGTGTCTTGTTTTCCTTTTCGAGTCATCCCATAAAAAGTGTGTTGTTTCTTAAAAAGAAAAACAATATGTGGACCAAAATTAACCAGTCAAAAAGTCAAACAATATACACCACACAATACTATTTTCTTAATCTCCATGCCCCAAGAATACACTTTCTATGGAACGTAGGGAGTAATAAAATTTAATTCCAAACTATCCAAAACTATGTTGTTTTGACCCGGATAGTAATTAAATGAAGATTTATTAGTTCATGCTTATTCTACATAACTGGTTTATATACTAAATTAATAATTAATTTATCTATTTTGTTTCCCCATCAACGTTACTAGTTAGAGTTAATCCATCAAATTATCGTATAATTATATTATGTTGGTCCCGAGATTAAACGTTCAGGTGTCGGGGGGGTTAATACACCTGAAAACAGTTTCTCAACTCAAAACGCGAACAGTCCTTTTCAGGAGAATGTCGTACTGAACAAGTTCAGTAGACCAAAAAAGCGAATCTGAATCGCGTGGCAGAGTGACTGACTTCACTGAGGCCTGCTAGCTGACTAAGGTCATAATTCAGTACCGTTCAGCTGAAGTTCAGTATAGTGCGGAAATGTGTAGGCCCAAATTCAGTTGAGTTAGAAAACATTTTTAAGAAAACAGTTTCAGTATATTAGTGCGATCTGTTAAGTTTTGCTGAAACTCAGTTGAATGATTTTAGAAATATATTTTAAGTATGAAGAGTAATCAATGCAACAGTAAAAACACAAAACACAAGCAATTTTAAAGTGGTTCGGATCCAACAATCCTACGTCCACTGTCCCGAAAAGATCAGGAGGCTATTTTATTATACTCGAGTTAGTCTCGGTCGGTTTGTCACCTTGGACAAACACTGGTCTTGAGATTTATATTGAGCAAGTCTCAGTTTACAAGATATCAAACTTAAGTGTTTGACAAACTCTCCAACTATGAAGGAGTCCTTTACAATAAGGATCAGTTCAAAAATGAACTCCTTCATTCTAAGCTATAGATATGGTCTGCTGAGCTTAGGTTAGAGGGGTAGGGAACGAGAAGGTGGCTTCTAGAGCGACGAACGGTTAAGTATGGACTTGGGTTCGTATTCAGTCGCTTGGATACTAGAGGCTTTATGATCTGATTCAGCTTGGTTCCCTATGAGCAAGTATGTTGCCTTTCGCTGGAGATTACTCTATGAAGTTCTTGCGGAAAGCTTATGTCATTTCTGAGTCGCTCGTGAATGCTCGTGTGTTCTTATCTGTGTTGTTTGGTGAGCTTCAATTTGAAATCTTCCCTCTATTTATAGAGCAGAGACATGGATAGATCCGTTGGAGACGACGAACCACGTGTGTCTCTCTCTTTTGGGTATCTAACGACTCTTTCAAAGTATGGTGGCGAGTCCTTTCCCTCCACTTCTGGAAAGTTGTTGGGTGATGATTCCATCCTCAGCACTGTTACTCTTAGTGGGAAATGATTCGGTCTTAGACACTGATCTTAAGCTCAGTAGCCTTGTGCTCTGTACTTGTCTGAAGATTTGAAGATCCCAAAACCCTATCTGATTGGTGAACCATTCCGTTGTATATGTTGTTTGTCTCTGAGGTTTCAGACTCAGTAGACACTCTGCTCCGGTCAAGGCGCTCGCAGCTTATCCGCCTCGGCACCGGTGTAGAAGACTCAGTGATACTTGGACTCGGCGGGAGCAAGATATGCGAGAGAGTCGATCGGCCCGAACTCAGCAGGGTAGTTCATCTGGACTCGAGCTGATCTTCGATAGACTTATCTCAGCTGTCTATCTACTGAATACAAGGTCAGACTCAGGATCGGCAGACAATCTTCTGAACTGTCAGATCTTTTTGAAATGCAATCAAGCATAGTCATATACGAGGAAGAGAGAAGTCGGCTTCAATTAGCCTCGAAGTCCGTGCTCGTCTCAACCACTTTATTCACCTTGACAAATGACAAGCATACACGTGTCATCCTACCTACTAAAGCTGCAAGTCAACACTTTCCGAAAAAGGAGGAAAAGGCACTGTTACCTACGTCAAAAAGAGCCGTTTGCTACCAAAAGAGAGAGAGAGAAGAAGATCGTCTCCAACGGATCTATTTCAATCTCTGCTCTATAAATAGAGGGATTATTCAAGAAGAATACACTGATTGCACGAACCACAGAGCCAAAATCCAGAAAGCAGTCAACGAGCAAAGAACCCAAAGAACAAAGTCTTAGCAAGAACTTGAAGATCATTCTTCCGGCGAAAGACTACATTCTAGCTCATAGGGAATCAAGCTAAACCGACATATAAAGCCTCTAGTATCCAAATCGACGTTACACTAACTCAAAGCTTACCTTCAGCTGTTCGTCGATCTAGAAGCTACTCTCTCATATTCCCTATCCCTCTAACCCTAAGCTCAACTGTTCTTATCTATAGCTTAGACGAAGGAGTTCATCTTTGAACCTGATCCTTATTGTATAAGGACTCCTTCACTGTTGGAGAAAGTTTGTCAAACACTTCTAAGTTTGATAGTTGTAAACTGAGACTTGGATCAGTATAAAAACCAAGACGCGGCTTTGCCCAGTGCGCAAGCTGACTGAGACTAACTCAGGATAAATAATAGCCTCCTGATCTTTCGGGACAGTGGAAGTAGGATTTGAGCGATATCCGAACCACTTTAAAAATCTGTGTCGTTTACTTACTGTTACATTGATTTTACTGTGCATACTGAACATCATTTCTTAAAATCAATCAACTGTCTCAGCATACTGAACTGAATATCTGCTGAACTGAGACTTTCATAAAACGTTTTCACCACTTAACTGATTTGGGCCTACACACATTTCCGCACGCTGAACTCTTACTGTAGATACTGAATTTCTGACTCAGTCAGCTAGCAGGTCTCAGTAGAGTCAGACTCTTTGCCGCACACGATTCGTAGCATTGTTTTGGTCTGCCCGAACTGTTTGATCGACACCATCCCGAATAGGACTGTTCGTGTTAAGTTGAGAAATCGAATCAGGTGTATTCACCCCCCCCCCTCTACACCTGACCGTACACTCGGGACCAACAATTGGTATCAGAGCAGGAGTTCCTTAAGACTCTTGTCACTTTGAGACTGGTCTATTCAAACGGATCCGGAGAAAACATTTTCACTGCATATCACTCTACATTCATATCTTCATCTTCTATGGCTGATATGTCAGGTATAAGGATGGTACCCATGTTCTCGGTAGAGAACTATGGAGTATGGCGAGTCAGAATGGAGGCGCATCTGACTTCTCTCCATGATAGCATGACTGAAGTGCTTGAGGAAGGACCTATCGTTCCCATGATCGATAGTGTTGTAACTCAAGACCAAGCTGAAGGAGGAGGAATGGTGACCGGGAAGTAGATTCCCAAAGACAGAAGTCTCTTCACTCCTGAGGAGAAGAAGCTTCACAACTTAGACCGTGTTGCCAGAAACGCTATACTGACCACCCTTAATGATTCTTATCTTGGCAGGGTTCAGGAATGCAAGACTGCAAAAGAACTCTGGGATGCTCTAGCGCTACTGAGTCGAGGGACTCAGAAGATTAAAGCGAATAAACTAGCGCTGGAACTCCAAAAGCTGGAAAGCTTGTCTCTCATGCCTGGTGACAAAATCGAAGATCCGAACGCGTGATTTACCAATCGATGAACTCAATCAACGGGCGGGAAAGACATTCAAAGAACCGAGAAATGAATCTAAAGATACTGAGGGCACTGCCGGACGGACACTGGACACCTTTTGCCACTCTATTGCGACATTCTAACTTAGATGATGTGTCTCCTGACCATATCTTTTCAGAATTACAGGTAGAGGAGTTTGAGTTCGACAGACCTCAAAGAAAGCTGAGAGCTGAAGCTGACACAAAGATTGACCATGCCTTCAAAGCGTCGGTCGGCCAAAGATCTCCCGCGACGAGCAAGACGACGAGTAAGACCGAACCTTCACTCAATGATCTACAAGAAGGAAGTCTCGCTCGAAGTATGCGCCGCTCGTGAAATATCGAAGGAGAAGGAGCGACGCGAAAAGTGACTAAAGCCTATCGGGAAACGAAAGGTAAGTCAAATTATATGTCGAAACACACTCTCGACTCACAATCTTCCGAATACGTAAAGAAGGATGACTCGAGAACCATCAAAGAATAGCGAAAGCAAAGAAGAAAGAGTCATCGCTTGCTACAATCGCAAGAAGCCGGGACACTATCAATACGATTGTCTCGAGCTCAATAGTGCTTGAACGCGCAAAGACGTAAGGCAAGGGAGAGAGAAATTCGCCCGAAAAGACAATCCTACATAGGCGGCGAAATCTCGGACGACTTAGAAGAGGTCGACTCCTTTATGGATTCATCTGACGATGAAGCAGCCTTCATGGCCTTAGAGCATGAAGTAGATGAATCGACTGAAATGTGCATGATGGCAGCCGAAGAGGATGAGGTAAACTCTCTTGAACCAGTCAATTCCTCTTCACATTGCACACACGACACTATTTCAGGTGCAGATGAGAATTTGGACGTCGTGACCGCATACGAAGAACTGCTCGACGAACAAATTCAGATGAGTCTGCAGCTCAGTAAGACTCTTCAGGAATTGGATACCCTGAAAGTGGAGAATCAGAGACTTTCTCAGGAGAGTCAGGTTGCTACTGAGGCCGAAGGACTTGTGTTGAGACTCAGGGAGGAGATAAACTCTCTGATGGCCAAGTCTCAGCATCAAGAAGATCGGATTTCAGTTCTGACCAATGACTTGACTCAGAAAGATACTGAACTGAGTCTACTGAAGCAAGAAATGTCAGGACTTCAGACCGAGCACGACACACTGAAGAAGAGTGATGATGTCTGGAGGAGCCTGATGACTGAGCGTTACATGGGCGCTGAAAAGAAGCTGGAGGCTATGCTCGCAAGCAACAAGCCCAAGCATTGCAAGGAAGGACTTGGCTTCAACCAGGAAGCTTCCTCATCTGGCCCCCGTTCGCTCGAAGTGCGTCTTACTGATAGGTTTGTTCGAGGGGAAACAATCAATGCAAATCCTCTGAACCCCTCAGCAAAGAACAAACAGAAGATGAAAGCACCTCATCCTAAGTATCGCACACCGACCGTAAGATCGGTACCCGACAACCCGGTTCGACCAAGGGGGAACTAGCGAGTTAAGTGGGCGGATCGGTATGGACCACCTCGGTTGACACATCCAGCTCGGTATGGGTCATATTACTATGATCCTATAGTCAGAGGAGGTTCCAAGAGTCGAGAAAAGAAGAACGCACAAAAGGCAAAGGTCGGCGAGTCCACCGACTCGGAAGATCCGGACTCCTCGAACACGAGAAGCCTAAGAAGTCGGCCTCGACCGATCCGAGTGGTCAAGTTTGTTGACTCAAATGGAAAGAAGTTGTCCCGAAACCACCGGGGTTGTTAGACAAATTTGGGTTACAAAAGCTAACATCTAAGGACCCAAAATCAAAAATAAAGGGTACCCGAATATAATTGCTTTTGCGGGTGCATAAAGACCTATGGTATGTGGACAACGGATGCTCAAGACATATGACATACCAAAGGAGTCTCATCGAAGAATTATATCATTGAAGAAGGACCCAGAATCGAGTTTGGAGATAATGTCAAAGGCTACACGAGAGGATACGGCACACTCGAAGATAGGAACGCCAACGTTCCTAGAGTATCCTATGTTGAAGGACTTCAAAGATAATCTTCTCTCTCGTTAGTCAATTTTGTGATAACTCGAATAGAGTGATTTTTTACGCCGGTTTTACGTGATGTTATTGATAAATCTACAGGGAAAACAAGTGTTATCGAGTTCGCGCAAAAAGAATATCTACGTGGTCGACGGGAACTCAACGAACACGAAGCTTGTTTGCCGGCGAAGAATGAAAACAGAATGGGATGGCTATGGCATAGAAGGCTCGATCCATCTCAACTTCAAGACGCTCAACAAACTAGCAAGAGACACTCTAGCAAGGGGACTCGCCGAATGAAATATTCAAAGCAAAGACACTCGGTGTGAAGCATGTCCCGAAGGGAAAGCAAACAAAGAATCAAAATCCAACAGTTCCATCTCCTTCCACCGATGGAATCCTTCAAGTGCTACATATGGATTTGTTCGGTCCAGTCACCCCAGGTGACGATCGTAGGCAAGAAATATGCATTAGTGGTCATAGATGACTACTCGCGCTACACATGGGTCATATTCATTGCCAACAAGTCTCGACGTCAAAACAGAGTTACCAACGCTTCGAAAAGGCTCGGTGTCGAGAAGAACACCAAGATCGAAAAAATACGTTCGGACGGAGGAACCGAGTTCCTTAATTCCACGGTAGAGGAGTTACTGCGGCGAAGGAATAGAGCATGAGACATCGGCCGCCCGCACACCTCAAGCAAAATGGAGTTGCTGAACGAAAGAACAGAACTCTCAAAGAAGCAAACTAGAACTCTACTCGCAGACTCGGGACTCCCGGCCAAATTCCAGGCGGAAGCTACTGACACTGCATGTTACACTCAGAACCGATCTTTACTGACGAAGCAGCATGGAAGAACACCATATGAACTATGGAACAACAGGAAGCCTTCTCTATCTTATTTCCATATCTTTGGTTGTTCATGCTTTATCCACAATAATGGGAAAGATCAGTAAAGACTTTTGATAGCGAGTCGATCGATGGAGTATTCTTAGGATACTCTCGGGTCGGCAAAGCTTTCGAGTATTCAACTATCGGACTCTTTGCGTGGAGGAAAGCCCTCATGTTGTTTTTAACGAGTTTGCTACTGAAGACAGGAGCAATAACTCAAATTCTGAATCTGAGGACATCAGTAGACAGCTACAGGATCTAAGCTTAAAGGACAAACCTGAAAAGATCCGGCTATGTTGGGATGATGATTCAGACGAAGAAACCGAAGACAAATCTACCGAATCTCAACCAAGAGCAAGTAGGCCGAGCAGATTGATTCTCCCGAACGGAATCAATCCCGTGTAACTCAGTCGATGAGGAAACCGTAGAGGTAATCGAGACCACTACCGAGAATAACAACTCGGGGGGGAACATCTAGTAATGTTCCCGAGCCGAATGCCCCCGAACCCGGTGACTCGGTAGATCATACTCTCATTACCGAATTGCTTCAATCTCGGTAATAGTACAACCGAAATGCCAAACTCACCTACTATTTACGTTGATCAAATTTCGATGAAGAGTTAAAACATCGTAGATCGTGGCTAGATGCTCACACTGCCGATCTTATAATTGGAGATCCTTCAAGACATGTCAAGACAAGATCCAGATTCTGTCAAGGAGAAAGCGCATTATTTTCCTCGCTTCTTGTCTATCGAAGAGCCTCGGGAATATTGAGGATGCACTTAACGATGCTTGACCGGATTATTGCTATGCGGAGGAGCCGAATCGGTTCACGAGAAACGAAGTATGAGAGCTTGTAGACGACCCCGGCATCAACATGTCATTGGAACCAAATGGGTCTTCAAGAACAAGCGAGATGAAAACAACGTTATAGTAAGGAACAAAGCAAGGCTCGTGGCAAAAGGCTACTGTCAAGCCGAGGGAATAGATTTCGATGAAACGTTCACTCTAGTTGCAAGATTGGAGGCCATAAGACTATTCCTTGCGTACGCAACACATCAAAGATTCAGAGTATATCAAATGGATGTGAAGTCTGCGTTCCTGAACGGCGTACTAAAAGAAGAAGTCTATGTGGAACAACTGCCCGGCTTTCAGCAGGGACATCAAGTTTATTGACTCAGAAAGGCTCTTTACGGGTTAAAACAAGCACCCAGGGCTTGGTACGATACCCTGTCAGAGTTTCTTCTTCAGAAAGGTTTTCAGAAGGGCACAGTAGATCGCACGTTGTTCAGCATTCGACTGGAAGACGACCTATTACTCGTGCAGATCTATGTAGATGATATTATCTTTGGTTCGAAGAATGTCATTATGTGTCAGCAATTCGAAAGAATGATGAAGGACAAGTTCGAGATGTCGATGATGGGAGAAATGAACTACTTCCTTAGTTTTCAAGTCAAGCAATCTGACAAAGGAACGTTCATCAATCAAAGCAAATACACTCGAGACCTCATCAAAAGATTCGGCGATACATCCGGCAAACCTATCAAGATCCCGATGAACACGAATATGAAAATCGATCTTGATAAGGAGGGAGTATCAGTAGATCAAACTGAATACCGTGCTATAATTGGTTCATTATTATATCTAATAGCTACTCGTCCTCACATAACTTATGCTGTAGGTGTATGCGCTCGATTTCGAGCGAATCCGAAGCGAGCCATCTCGGACTCAAGAAAGAAGATTCTTCGCTACCTCAGAAGCACACCCAACATAGGTTTATGGTATCCGGCTGATGATAATATTGAACTAAATGGCTATTCTGATGCTGACTATGCAGGATGTAGAATTGACCGAAAATCAACTTCAGGAACATGTCAGTTCCTTGGCAGCAAGCTGATCTCATGGTTTTCAAAGAAACAGCACTCAGTAGCTACGTCGACTACTGAAGCTGAATACATGGCTGCCGGAAGTTGTTACGCCCAAATCCTTTGGGCGAGACAAAGAACTGAGAGACTATGACGTCATTCGAATGAAGTGCCGATCTTCTCGCGATAGTACCGGTGCCATTGCAATCACTCGAAATCCCGTACTACACACGAGATGCAAGCACGTGGACATCGACATCACTTCATTCGTGACCATGTCGAAAGAAGGATATCGAAATGGAAAAGATCCATACCGACAAACAAAGGGGCGATATACTCGACCAAGCCTCTAGCTGAATCCAGATTCAGAGAACTTTCAGTAGAGCTAGGTCTGTTGGACCCTACTGACCCCAGTCAGTAAGAAGGTTTCAGGAGAGGAACATTCCAGTGAGGGGGAATGATCACTCTCAGTACTGAGTAAGTTCAGTACGTAGAGACTCATAAAACCATCTACACGAGGTATCAGCTGACTACTATGTTCAGCTGACAGGTTTGCGTATCTCTACTCTATAGTATCTAATGTAACAGTGATAAGCATTTATTATGGAGATTCAGCATGATTTAAATATCTCTTAGTTTGTCATTTATTGAAAACAGATTACATTTAATACACGACATTCTATGCACAACTTTGCTGAATTCTGTGCGCATTAAATGCATGTCTTATCATAGTTACTCTTTAGGCATGTTTACAACTTGTATTGACTTAGGCGGCTTTTGTGATCATTACCTTCTATAACATTGAATCTTAACCGTCCATCTCAAAAAGTAGGTTTAAACTCAGCCTTAGATCAATAACTGTTCATCTTCTAAGATATGCATATATTTCGATCAAATCTTGGAACCGCCATATTCGCGCTTAACTTATCCTATTTCCGAAAATCTCCGAGAAAACTTTCTTGCAAAAAAAAAAAACCCTCATTTGCTTACATTCTCTTTGATAAAATTCTCGGTATGCCTACATGAAGTTACTTATGTGCTGATCTTTATTGATTAGTATCTAGTATTAAACTTTTTTTATTTAAAAATCGATACTGATAACAACTTCGTGTAATAGGTACAATGGCGGAAACCAATATCTCTATGATATCTCCAGCGGATATGCAGAACATTCTGGAGAAGGATCGCGTGTGGTTTGAACCCACCATGGATTTCTATTCATGCGATCTGGAGTACATGGATGATATATTCTCGGCTACGCGGTCGTGGGGTGGAGAAATTTCTATCTAGGAGGCCTTCGTTCTTCCTCCCGAGACAGGTTGCAGAGCTGTACTTGAATTCAGACGCAGTGTCTGGAGACATAGTGGCGAGATTTGTTGTCCATTCTATCCAAAACGCCACTACGGAGCTGAAGCAGATGTCCATCAAGGATGCTTTGAAGCGGAGCTTTGATCTGCCCTCCGAAGGAATCGGCTGATCGGGTACGAGACGATCGAGTTGATGAATATCTTACCGTCTTACGTGGAAAGCCCACTACTTTCGTAGTTGCTTTTCCGAAGAACGACATGTTGCCTCGATTCGGGGCACTTGCTTATATAGTGACGCAACTACTGACAAGCCAAGCAGGGTCGTTTGACTAGGTGTCGAGGCCTAAGATTCAGATGATGATGGTCATATACGACCGAGCCCAAATTAACTGGACGGAGTTCTTTCTCCGTGAATTCATGGCTCAGGCTGCTAAGTTCGACAAGGCATCGAACATGCTGAGCGCAAAGGGCAAATTGCTGTATGGACTCAAACTATCCATCATGATCGAGGATTTATGAGGATCTGAGCCTATCACCTACAGTAACAAGGAGTACTTCAATGTGAAGAAGGTCAGATTTCACAACAAAACAACAGTGCTTCAGCAGATAGGGTCAGGACCCTCAGCAGTCTCTCCGCAATCAAAGCCTCAGCAGGCTACGCCTACAAAGAAAAGAACCCCTCCCGCTAAAACTCCTAAGGCACCGACAAAGAAACTGAAGAAAGCCGTTGAGGTGCCAGCTACTGAGGAGGTTCCCGAAGTGCCTGCTGAACAGGCTACTGAAAGGACTACACAGCCACTACAGCTGGTTGATGAGTCCGAGTCTTCTGAGAAGACTCAGTCAGTGGAGAAGATCGTCTCCACTGAAAGGGACCAAGGGGATGCTACTGAAGCTCAGAGCGCAGATATTCAGCGCCTAGACAGCCCCCTTTCTGTCCCTCCACTCAGCTCAGTCCCTCCAACTGAAGAGCAGACTTCACACATTGACTTGGAGTCTGAGACTGCATCTGAAGGTGAATCAACCGGGATGGAAGCTTCAATGATCTTATCTCGAGCCTCCCGTGAGATCCTTCAACAGATACCGGAGCTTGCTGATCATTCAGACTTGATGATCATTGCCAAATCAGCAAGGCTCCACATGCTTCTTCGCTTTCAGGAGTGGCCGCATCTACTTCGCCTTGTTCTCCACTACTCCTGTCAGCAACTCCATGAAGAAGAGATGAAGTTGAGGCAGCAAATAGGCTACTCAGAGCCTGCTGACCTCAGCACCATGGAGAATCTGAGGGCCGCTATGCTTGCGATGATTCACGACAAACTAGCAGAAGGCTCAGCACCCTCAGATGGGTCAGATCATGACGACCAAGACCCACCCAAGGATTCAGGCCCTGGACAACCTGATGAGGGATCACTCCAGGACAAGGATACACATGCTGATATTCCTGATATTCCACTCAGTATCCTTGGTCCTGAGAAGTCCAAGGCTGGTGCTTCGTCCTCAGCAGAGCCCGCTCAGCTCTTGCTGCAGTCGACTTTCGAAGCAGCGCCCAGCCAGACCGCAAAGAGATCTTGATCAGTGGCAAAAGCCTTAACTGCTCAAGGGATCAAAAATCGAGATCTTGTGAAGGCTATCCATAGGACATGGAAGCAGACTGCTCAAGCCACAACTAAAGAACTTCGGGTCGAAGTCTTCTCGTCTCTCAATCGGCCGCCCCGATGTTTCGCGCTTATTTCGTAAGCGTTGGCTCGGAAGCAAGTCCATTCGAAGCTCGGCTCAAGATCTTTCAGGAGAGCCAAGCCAAGCTACTTGATGAATTTTTGGCTTCTAAAGCGGCTCATACTAACGCTATCACCGAACAATCCGAGGCCACTCAACAAAGACTTGAGAATATCCAACCGGCCTTGGAAGACAAGATCACCGAGAAGTCGAATGATGTAAAGGCTGCAATGAACTCTCTTACAAGAAATATGATGAAGTTCTAACTTCTGAGAGGAACAAGCTGCATGAGGCTCTAACAGACATCCAAAATCAAATTCGACGCCGTCAACCTCCTTCAACAGCCTTCAGAACACAATACTTATCCCTACCCCGGCTGCAATTGATGATGCCAAAAAGGGGGAAAGTAGAAGAGGGAAGAGTATTGAGCCGACCAAAGGCAAGAAACAGAGTGCTGAGAAGTCTACCCCGATACTAATAAAATCTACAAAATCTTCTAAGGGGGAAGGCGTCTTTGAAAGTCTTCTACGACTCAGACTCAGACTCAGATGGGTGAGGCCCAGGGTGTCCCAGCTGCGAGCACAGCAGAGACCGGCCCAAGTGGCTCTAGACCCCAGGCTACTCATGCAACCCAGACTCCTACTGACATAATCAAGGAGGTTGTTGAGTTTGCCGAACAGGAGGAGGACTCTGATGATGACGAAGAGGTTCCTCTACCTCCACCTGTTCAGGGAAAAGGTAAGAAAGTGACGGATCTCCCGACCCCTCCAGCAAAGAAGAAAACCAAGAGATATATTTCTGCTGAGGAGGAGGCTCAGATAGCGGCTGACGAGAAGCTCGCTAGGGAGATCACCGATGCTGAAGCTGCCAACAAACCCAAGTCTAAGCCTGCTAAAGGTAAGACAAAGGCACCAGCACGCGGTGGTAAGAGGAAAACGCCTGCTAGGTTGCCTCCCAGGAAGCTCATAATTGAAGATGATGAAGATAGGGAGAGGCAACAACAACAGCAAAAAGGCACTCAACAGCAAGGTACATCCAAAGATAAATCCAGTACCTCTGCTGATTCTGAAAAAGCTCCTCAGAAGCCTCAAGAGCAAGATGCAGAAATTAAAGCAATATTCGCTCAGATGGAGAGATATCTCTACCGAGGAGAGGAAGCTAGACAGATAGAGGCTGCCAGGCAGAGGATACATTTGGCAGACCTCGAGGCGTTAAGAATTCGTACTGAGCAAGAGGCCAGGCTGAGAGTTCCTTCGAAAGCTGACATTCCTTACCGATACAGAAGGTTCAGGAAGCCAACTGATCTGAAAACACATAGATGGCCGAGATCAGACGAATGGATGCCTATTCAGTTCAATCAGAGATGGGAATCGGCCAAGATTGAGTTTATCAAGCGAAATTATTTCTGGAGATTCTGGCCTGATATGTCTAAGGCTGATGCCTATGTCGAGTGGATGTCTGTTACTGAACCTGATCTTTACCCATATTTGCACAGAGCCGTAACTGGAGGGGTAGTAGTCAGCGTTCCTGAAGCAAGAATCATTCCTCCACCCAGAAGACAAGACGACTCAGTTCATCTCGGAGTGATTGAACAAGAAGTGAGGAATGATGTGGTGAACAGAGGTCTAGAACAAGATGATCCAGCAGACTTCGCTGAATACTTGAAGCTGAGGAAGAACACGTTCAGAATGTATGGAGTCCCACTGCCTGAAGATCAATCTCAAGGTTTCATGAATAGGATTCAGCAGTTTAAGGGTTCTCCTCCTTAGTTCTCTTCTTAGCTTATCAAGATTTGTATTGTACTTAACTGACTATCATATGTATACAATCTGCTTTTTGGCTTTGACAACTACTTGTTGTCTAAATAGCCGTGTTTACTTTATACTTTAACACTCAGAATCACTGAAGTGATTACTCACACACACACACTTTGTTTATTTACTTGTAAGTTTTTGCTCGGTTAGATTTCTGATAGACTAGACTTTCATAGAGTTATTATTTCTCATAGGGGGAAATTGTTGCATGGGGGAAATTGTTGTAAAGGGGGAAATTGTTCTGCCCTGTCTCCCTCAGTAGTCTAGCACTTACCAGACAACTCCACTGATCCTTCTTGTAATTATGTAAGGAGCTATGTTGTTTTGACCCGGATAGTAATTAAATGAAGATTTATTAGTTCATGCTTATTCTACATAACTGGTTTATATAGTAAATTAATAATTAATTTATCTATTTTGTTTCCCCATCAACGTTTACTAGTTAGAGTTAATCCATCAAATTATCTTATAATTATATTATGTTGGTCCCGAGATTAAACGTTCAGGCATAGGGGGGGTGTTAATACACCTGAAAATAGTTTCTCAACTCAAAACGCGAACAGTCCTTTTCAGGAGAATGTCGTACTGAACAAGTTCAGTAGACCAAAAAAGCTAATCTGAATCCCGTGGCAGAGTGACTGACTTCACTGAGGCCTGCTAGCTGACTAAGGTCAGAATTCAGTACCGTTCAGCTAAAGTTCAGTATAGTGCGGAAATGTGTAGGCCCAAATTCAGTTGAGTTAGAAAACATTTTTAAGAAAACAGTTTCAGTATATTAGTGCGATCTGTTAAGTTTTGCTGAAACTCAGTTGAATGATTTTAGAAATATATTTTAAGTATGAAGAGTAATCAATGCAACAGTAAAAACACAGAACACAAGCAATTTTAAAGTGGTTCGGATCCAACAATCCTACGTCCACTGTCCCGAAAAGATCAGGAGGCTATTTTATTATACTGAGTTAGTCTCAGTCGGTTTGTGCTGCTTGGACAAACACCGGTCTTGAGATTTATATTGAGCAAGTCTCGGTTACAAGATATCAAACTTAAGTGTTTGACAAACTCTCCAACTATGAAGGAGTCCTTTACAATAAGGATCAGTTCAAAAATGAACTCCTTCATTCTAAGCTATAGATATGGTCTGCTGAGCTTAGGTTAGAGGGGTAGGGAACGAGAAGGTGGCTTCTAGAGCGACGAACGGTTAAGTATGGACTTGGGTTCGTATTCAGTCGCTTGGATACTAGAGGCTTTATGATCTGATTCAGCTTGGTTCCCTATGAGCAAGTATGTTGCCTTTCGCTGGAGATTACTCTATGAAGTTCTTGCGGAAAGCTTATGTCATTTCTGAGTCGCTCGTGAATGCTCGTGTGTTCTTATCTGTGTTGTTTGGTGAGCTTCAATTTGAAATCTTCCCTTTATTTATAGAGCAGAGACATGGATAGATCCGTTGGAGACGACGAACCATGTGTCTCTCTCTTTTGGGTATCTAACGACTCTTTCAAAGTATGGTGGCAGAGTCCTTTCCCTCCACTTCTGGAAAGTTGTTGGGTGATGATTCCATCCTCAGCACTGTTACTCTTAGTGGGAAATGATTCGGTCTTAGACACTGATCTTAAGCTCAGTAGCCTTGTGCTCTGTACTTGTCTGAAGATTTGAAGATCCCAAAACCCTATCTGATTGGTGAACCATTCCGTTGTATATGTTGTTTGTCTCTGAGGTTTCAGACTCAGTAGACACTCTGCTCTGGTCAAGGCGCTCAGTAGCTTATCTGCCTCAGCACCAGTGTAGAAGACTCGATATCTTGGACTCGGCGGAGCAAGATATGCGAGAGAGTCGATCGAACCGAACTCGGCGGGAGTAGTTCACTGGACTCGGAGCTGATCTTCGAGACTTATCTCACTGTCTATCTACCGAATACAAGGTCGGACTCGAGCATCGGCGACAATCTTCCGAACTCGTCGAGATCTTTTTGAAATGCAATCAGCATAGTCATATACGAGGAAGAGAGAAGTCAGCTTCAATTAGCCTCGAAGTCTGTTCTATCTCAACCACTTTATTCACCTTGACAAATGACAAGCATACACGTGTCATCCTACCTACTAAAGCTGCAAGTCAACACTTTCCGAAAAAGGAGGAAAAGGCACTGTTACCTACGTCAAAAAGAGCCGTTTGCTACCAAAAGAGAGAGAGAGAAGAAGATCGTCTCCAACGGATCTATTTCAATCTCTGCTCTATAAATAGAGGGATTATTCAAGAAGAATACACTGATTGCACGAACCACAGAGCCAAAATCCAGAAAGCAGTCAACGAGCAAAGAACCCAAAGAACAAAGTCTTAGCAAGAACTTGAAGATCATTCTTCCGGCGAAAGACTACATTCTAGCTCATAGGGAATCAAGCTAAACCGACATATAAAGCCTCTAGTATCCAAATCGACGTTACACTAACTCAAAGCTTACCTTCAGCTGTTCGTCGATCTAGAAGCTACTCTCTCATATTCCCTATCCCTCTAACCCTAAGCTCAACTGTTCTTATCTATAGCTTAGACGAAGGAGTTCATCTTTGAACCTGATCCTTATTGTATAAGGACTCCTTCACTGTTGGAGAAAGTTTGTCAAACACTTCTAAGTTTGATAGTTGTAAGCGAGACTTGGATCGATATAAAAACCAAGACGCGGCTTTGCCCAGTGCAAAGGCGACCGAGACTAACTCAGGATAAATAATAGCCTCCTGGATCTTTCGGGACAGTGGAAGTAGGATTTGAGCGATATCCGAACCACTTTAAAAATCTGTGTCGTTTACTTACTGTTACATTGATTTTACTGTGCATACTGAACATCATTTCTTAAAATCAATCAACTGTCTCAAAGATACTGGCCCAATATCTCTGCGAACCGAGACTTTCATAAAACGTTTTCACCACTCAACTGATTTGGGCCTACACACATTTCCGCACGCTGAACTCTTACTGTAGATACTGAATTTCTGACTCAGTCAGCTAGCAGGTCTCAGTAGAGTCAGACTCTTTGCCGCACACGATTCGTAATGCACTTTGGTCTGGCCGAACTGCTTTGATCGAGACACCATCCTGAATAGGACTGTTCGTGTTCGAAGTTGAGAAATCGAATCAGGTGTATTCACCCCCCCCTCTACACCTGACCGTACACTCGGGACCAACAAAAGTTATTGACTTGCAGCTTTAATCAAAAAGTAGACAACTGGCCGCTCTTCATTTGTCGAGGCTGAAGAAAGTAGGTGAGACAAACAGACTTCAAGGTGGATCTGAAGCTGACTTCTCTATACCACGTATGACTCTGTTGATTTGACTTATGAGATATCCTGACAGTCAGAAGACTGTCTAGCCGTTGCTGAGTCTGATCTATGTTCAGTAGCATACTCATGTTGAGTCAGCTCTACTGAAGATCAACTTTGAGTTCAGTGAACTACTCCTGCTGAGTTTAGTTCCACTGACTCTTTTCAGTATACTGCTCCTGATGAGTCCAGTACTAATGAGTCTTCTTCTTTTGGTACTGAGGCCGATAGTCTGCTGAGGAACCAGCGGACAGAACTGAGCGCCTGAACCATACAGAAGTGTGTCTACTGAGTCTGAAAACTCTTAGAGACAGAATAAACAATTACAACAGAAAGGTTCATCAATCAAAGTAGGGTTTTGGGATCTTCAAATCTACTGAGCACTAGGCTACTGAGTTATCTCCCAATAATTTGTGGGGCTACTGAATCATCTCCCAACAATTTCCCCCTATTTGATGATGCCAAAACCTAACACTACAACTACAGAAATAGGTCTCCTTACAGATATTACAAGTAGAATCAGTGGAGTTGTTCTTCAAGTTCTAGACTACTGAGGGAATTCAGGGAAGAAATATCAGAACCTATACAGAAATCTAACAACAATTTCCCCCTTTCTAACAACACTTTCCCTCAAATACATCTATAAGATCAGAATCTAACAAGCTAAGTAAAAACTGATAGATATAAATATAAACTGAGTTGTGAGTCAGTAATCACTCGGGTGATTCTGAGTGTTAAGCATAAAAGAAACAAGGCCATGTAGACAATAAGGTATTATCAGGGCCGAACAGCAATGATGTTATATATGTGAAGAAATATCAGTACAGTACATCAAGCTTGCTATTATGAGGAAAAGAAAGACAAAGATACACAGAAGTTAACAACTATCATCTCCTGAACTGCTGAATCCGATCTTTGAAGTCTTTGGATTTCTCCTCAGGAAGCGACAGTCCATACATCCGGTAAGTGTCTCTTCTCAGCTTCAGAATCTGTGCCATGTCAGCAGGATTAGCCTCATCTAGATCAGTGGCTTGAGAAGCACTCTTGATTTCTCCTTCGATGACCCCAGTGTGTAGAGAACCATCAAGCTTTAGTGGGGGAGGCAGAGGTCTTGGAGCTGGGACCCTGACATCAACCTTTTCTGCTAGGGCCTTCTGAACTCTTGCATAAATCTCTGGATCACTCTTCAGAAGCTACTCAGCAACGACAATGGACTTGTACATATCAGGCCAATACCTCCAGAAATAGAACCTCTTGATGAAGTCAGCTTTCAGAGTCTCCCACCTCTGAGTCCGTTCCCATGGCATCCAAGTATCAACCCTGGGCCATCTATGGATTTTGAGGTCTGTGGGCTTCTTGAATCTTCTGTACTTGTATGGAATTTCAGCTTTCTCAGGAATCCTCTGGCTTGCTTCCTTCTCAGCCTTGATCCTTAGAGCCTCTAGATCAGCGAGTCTGAGTCTTTCCCTTGCTGCACTAATCTGCCAGGCTTCAGCTCCTCTATCTAAGTACCTTTCCATTTGATCCCAGATTTCTTGCATCTCTTGCTCTTGAGCCTTAGAGGGAACATAGGATGACACGTGCTCTTGATCTTCTTCTGAGTCAGCAGGTGTTGAAGATTTCTCTTTAGAAGTACCCTGCTGACCAGTTTGTTGTTGTTGTTGCTGCTGCTGTTCTCTTTCCTTTTCCTTGTCAGCTTCATCGCTGAGCTTCAGATTCCTCGGGGGTAGCCTTGTCCCAGCCTTCTTGCCCCTCTGAACTTTTGTTCTGCCTTTGGCAGGCTGTTTCTTAGGCTTATTTGCAGCCTCTGCCTCGGCTATCTCCCTTGCTAGCTTCTCATCAGCTGCAATCTGAGCCTCTTCCTCAGGAGATATGAACCTCTTAGATCCCTTCTTTTTAGGTGGAGTGGGAAGCTTCCGAATCTTCTTTCCCTTTCCCTGAAATCGAGGAGGTAGAGGGACTTCTTCCTCTTCTGAGTCCTCTGCATACTTGGCAATTTCCTTAATAATGTCACTAGGAGTCTGAGTTACCTGAGTAGCAGATTCTTTGGGTCCTGAGCCACTTGGGCCAGTCTCAGCAGGCACTACAGCCCCTGCTGCTGAGACACCCTAGGCCTCACCCTATTCTTACTGAGTAATGGGAGCTGATTGCTGAGTCTGAGTTGCTCCTGCCACTGTCCTTACTCCCCTTGGTGCTTTGGGTACCTTTTCCTTACCTTCCCCCTTTTTGGCATCAGCAAATAGGCCAAGGGTAGGTATCTGTACCTTCTTATCCAGACTAGTATAAGCTGAGGCAAGTTTATCTAGAGCATCCTGCAGCTTGACAAGCCTCTCGTGGAGTTCATTCCTCTCATCTGTGAGTTCTTCACTGTACTTCTTCTGAGATTTCTCCACTACAGTCTGAATAGCTTGCAACTTCTGATCCACTTTATCTTCCAGGGCCTTCTGAATAGTCTGGAGTCTGAGCTCTGAGGCCTGAGTTAAGGAAGATACGGATTCAGTGTGAGCTGACTGGGCTGCCTTGTATTCTTCAAGAAGTTTGGCTTGGGCAGCTTCCATCAGCTTCTGTTGCTCTTCGAAGTTGGCTCTCAGAGTGGCAAGTGCATCTGTCAATATCTTGGAGAAGCCAGGGGCCGATGTATTCTGAATTGATGTTCTGAGCCCCTTTATCTCCGCACTCTGAGCCTGTGTGGACTGCCTCCACGTCTTGTGGACGGCGCGGGCAAGGAGTTTGTTCTGAGTACCTTGACTCCTCAGTGCCCTGGCCACTGACTTCGAATGTCGGCTCTTCGGGCTGGGCGCTACCTCGAATGCAGACCCCAGCAATAGCTGAACTGGGTCCACCGACTTGGAGGTACCAGCCGCCGACTGGCCTGGAGGAAGGATGCTGAGAGGTGGTTCAGCAGATTGAGAAGGAGCATCCTTCTCCAGTTGAGTTCCCTCATCAGGCTTCTCAGGGCCTGAATCACGGGGTGAGTCCTGATCGTCAGGATCAGACCCATCTGAGGGAGCCACCGCTGAAGTGGGTAGGTGATCGTTCAGCAAAGCGAGCATGGCCGCCCTCAGATCTTCCAGGGAGCATATGTCTGCAGGCTCTGAGTAGCCTATCTTCTCCCTAATCATCAACTCCTCCTCATGGAGTTGTTCACATGAGTGGTGCTGGATCAACTTATTCAGTGTTGACCACTCTTGGAATCGAATCAAAGTGTGGAGCCTAGCCCGCCTCGCCAATATTATCAAATCTGTATGGCTGGCTATCTCCGGGATTACTTTTGACACTTCTCAAGAGGCCCTTGATTATAATGCTGAAGCCTCCATCCCGATTGACTCTGACTCTGATGCAGTCTCTGAGTCCTCAACCTCTATCGGAGACGGTTGTTTTTCAGCAGATGGGATGCTGCTGAGTGGTGGGATATCCAAGGGGATTTGAGTAGGAGAGATTGAATCTATTTCTACCCCTTGGTCCACTGCTTCTCCTTGTTCAGTGGAGACAACCTTCTCCACTGACACTGTCTTCTCAGAGGACTCAGCCTCGTCCCTGAGTTGTAGAGGAGGTACAACTACGACCTCACTGACTTTCTTCAGTTTCTTGGTCGGTGTCTTTGGAGCTGTCTTAGGAGGTGACCTCTTCTTTGATGGAGTTGAGGTCTTCTGAGCGCCTGTCTTAGGCTCAGGAGGCCCTGATCCAATTTGCTGAAGGGTCGCTGCCCTACTCTGGAACCTTACCTTCTTCGGATTAAAATACATCTTGTCTTCATAGACTACGTGGTCAGCTCCACATAGATCTTCTATCATCACAGATAGCTTCAGTCCGTAGAGGAGTTTGCCCTTCACGGCTAGGCAGTTTGTTAATCTATCGAATTTGGCTGCTTGAGTCATGAACTCCTAGAGAAAGAACTCGGTCCAATTAATCTTCGCATGATCGTAGATGGCCATCATCATCTGAATCTTTAGCCTCGATACTTGATCAAACGACCTAGCCTGACTCGTCAGTATCTGAGTGAGGATATAGGCTAGTGCTCTGAACTTCGGAAGCATAACATTCTTTGGGAAGGCGGCTCTGAAGGTGGTAGGCTTCCCGCAGAAAATTTCTAAGTACTCGTCCATAATGTTATCCTTATAGCCTACTGTACTGAACCCCTTGCTCGGAAGCTGAAAGATTCGCTGAAGAGCTTCCTTGATAGACATCAGCTTGATCTCTGGTACAACATAGGTGGGGTCTCCACTCGTATGAGTGACGAACCGACATCCGATATCCCCTTCTACTGATTCTAAGTTCAGATACAACTCAGCGATCTGTCGCGGGAGGAAGTATGATGGCTTCCTTGAAAGAAAAGCCTCCAGCCCTGACGCCCTCAGAGCGTCGAATATCTCCTCCATGAAATCAAGGTTGCAAGCATCGAACTCCATCATCGGCTCGCACCAAACCCGATCCTTCTCTAGGATCTCCTTCATATCCAGCGGAACACCAAGGTCCCTTCCTGTCATGGTTTATAATCTGCAAACGAAAAGATATCAGTGTCGAAGGAAATTTTTTATCAAGAACATATACGATGCTGAATCATCACGAAGATTTACCAAAGAAGTTTATGAGAGATTGGAATAGAAGTATGCAAGTATACGAGCGTTTTCTCATAAATTCTAGGGTTGTGAAAATTTTACAGAGTAAAATGGCGGTTTCTAAACTTTAAACGTGTTTTTATATGTTAAAGAAGATGAACAGTTATAAATCCACGGTTCAGTTTAAATCTGCTTTATGAGATGGACGGCAAGGATTTAATGTTATAAAATAGGCAATAATCAATTTAGCCGCCTAAGTCAAATTACAGTTGTATATAGCCAAAGAAGTAACTTGATTAGACATACATTTAATGCGCCGCAGAGTTCAACATGCTTTACATAGAATGTCGTGTATTAAATATAAACCATTATATTAAATGACATTTTCTAAGGCATTGAATACGAAGCTGAATCTGAATCATTAATTAATGCACATAATATTTCATTGGCTTCTGAGTAAAGATACGCAAACCTGTCAGCTGAACATCGTAGTCAGCTGATACCTCATGTAGATGATTGCTGAGTCTCTACGTGCTGAATTTATTCAGTAATGAGAGTGAACATTCCCCCTTGCTGAATGCTCATCTCCTGAATCCACTTACTGACTGGAGTCAGTAGGGTCCAGCAGACCTAGCTCTACTAAAAGTTCTCTTAATCTGGCTTCAGCCAGAGGCTTGGTCATAATATCTGCCCTTTGACGGTTAGTATGGATCTTCTCCATCCTGATATCCTTCTTTTCGACATGATCACGAATGAAGTGGTGTCTGATGTCCACGTGCTTGCATCTAGTATGAAGTACAATGTTCTGAGTGATTGCAATCGCACTGGAGCTGTCGCAGAAGATCGGCACTTCATTCTGAATGACATCATAGTCGCGTAGCTGCTGTCTCATGCAAAGGATTTAGGCGTAGCAACTTCCGGCAGCCATGTATTCAGCTTCAGTAGTTGACGTCGCTACTGAATGATGTTTCTTTGAAAACCACGAAATCAGCTAACTGCCAAGGAAGTGACAAGTTCCAGAAGTTGACTTTCGGTCAATTCTACATCCTGCATAGTCAGCATCAGAATAACCAGTTAGTTCAATATTATCATCTGCGGGATACCATAAGCCCATGTCAGGTGTTCCTCTGAGATAGCGGAGAATCTTCTTTGCTAAGTCCATGTGACTCTGCTTAGGATTCGCCTGAAATTGAGCCCATACACCTACAACATAAGTTATGTCAGGTCGGGTAGCAGTTAGATATAATAATGAACAAATAATAGCACGAAATTCAGTATGGTCTACTGATACTCCCTCTTTATCAAGATCAATTTTCATGTTCGTGTTCATCGGGATCTTGATTGGTTTGCCGGATGTGCAACCGAACTTCTTGATGAGCTCTCGAGTGTATTTGCCTTGATTGATGAATGTTCCCTTCTAAGATTGTTTGACTTGAAAGCCGAGGAAATAATTCATCTCTCCCATCATTGACATCTCGAATTTATCCTTCATCATTTTCTCAAATTGCTGACACATGATGACGTTCTTAGAACCGAAAATTATGTCATCTACGTAGATCTGCACAAGTAAAATGTCGTCTTCCAGTCGAATGTTGAATAATGTGCGGTCTACTGTGCCCTTCTGAAAACCTTTCTGTAGACGAAACTCAGACAGGGTATCGTACCAAGCCCTGGGTGCTTGTCTTAACCCGTACAGAGCTTTTCTGAGTTTGTAGACCTGATGTCCCTGCTGAAAGCCGGGAGGCTGTTCTACATAGACTTTTTCTTTCAGGACGCCGTTCATGAACGCATACTTCACATCCATTTGATAAACTCTGAATCGTTGATGTGTTGTGTAGGCTAGGAATAGTCTGATTGCCTCCAATCTTGCAACTGGAGCGAAAGTTTCGTTGAAATCTATCCCTTCGGCTTGACAATAGCCTTTTGCCACGAGTCTTGCTTTGTTCCTTACTATAACGTTGTTTTCATCTCGCTTTTTCTTGAAGACCCATTTAGTTCCAATCACATGTTGATGCCGGGGTCTATCAACAAGCTCCCATACTTCGTTTCTCATGAACTGGTTTAGCTCCTCAAGCATAGCTACGGTCCAATCAGCATGCTTGAGTGCGTCCTCAATTGACTGAGGTTCTTCAATAGACAAGAAGTAGGAATATAATGCGCTTTCTGAAGGAATAATTTAGGTTAGGAACGCTACCTTCCTCCTGGGGGTTTGTCGCGGCTTTGATTGTTGCTCCTGTGTTAGACCTTCTGATCTGTATCCCGACCTTTTTCTTCCTATGGGTGGTCGAGAACCGAAGAAAATAAATTTTTTTGTCTCTCCCTTACTCACGGTATGTGTGTGTGTAATTATGTGTATATGTGTGTAATCTGCTTTCGAACGTAATATCGATATATATAGGCTTCAAAAGCCAATATAATATTAATATATTTGTAACCCATTAATTTAATTATATTTCTAATGGGCTTCCACATAACCAAACCCATAATATAATTAATTAATTTATCGGGTTACTAATATTTATCAATTAATTGGCCTAGCCAATTAATTCCAGATAAATAACATTATTAAATAATGTAAAAATACATTAATCCATTAATAATGATTTCTGAGAGACAATAAATAACCAGGCAACTAATTGGGCCAGATCAGGGATCCAATACAAGAAATAAAGCTGGGCCTAATATTAATTAATTATCCATGCTCAGCCCAGAGCAAAATTAATTAATAAACACAGATTCATTCCACTAGAGAATCCGTGCTGACTTACCCCTTTATCCCAATTTGAGCAAGGGCTTGTATTTTAGACTTAATCGATCTCCGTATTTAAGATAGAAATATCCGTTAATTAATTAAGCTCACTGACAGCTTAAATTAATTAACATCTTATATTCTTGAGTAGTACCACTCGACCTTATTAACACACCTGAACTTAATCAACCGGTCGGGTTTAGTGTGCTAATCCTTTCGAGTTCCTCAGGGGATATTATCAACCCATTTTACTAGGATACGGATGCAAGATACAGACAACCAGCATGAGCTACAAATAACTACTAACACCCAAGATACGTAGATCTGGTCGCGATGACGTTCATCATAGTAGGTCAAAGTGATAGATAGCCAAATGCACTCAGCTGAAGTCTTACCAAGCTTAAGACCAGCAAAGTCACCGAGATCTTGGTTTTCCACTAAGGCCGCTTAGGGAAAACACATCTCACCGTGATCCGTCAATACACCACCTTAAGTGTACCAAGAAAAGACAAGCGACTAAGACAAGCCACTTCTTATCTAAACTGCAGCTTAAACAGACAACTTATCCTTAAGTTGTCTCAGCTGTGATAACTGTTTATATCTTGTCAGTTCAACCAATTTGTGTTGTCTTTTGTGATACCCGACACACCACACAAATCAAACTTTTATACAAGATAAAGGATAACATGTGCAAATATACATATTTATCAGATAGGAGAATAAAACAGTGGTAAGGACAAAACACATTGTATACATGCATAAAAAGTGCTTCCAGTATACAAAATCCCAACAATTCTCCCACTTATACTAAAGCAAACTTTTAGTATACAATGTGTCAGTTCTAGGTACAAACTAGTATTTAGCTGCAAATCATATCTATCACTCCTCTTCTCCCACTTATACAAAAGTTTCGCAGTCCCTAAGTGGGTACCAATCTAAGCCACGAACATGCTTCTCGTAGTTCGGAATTGGTAAGCTCTTCGTGAATGGATCAGCTATGTTATCTTCGGCCCGATCTTTTCTATGAGTACGTCGCCTCGATTTACGAATTCTCATATAATGTGGTACTTCCCCGTCTATGTATTTAGACGCCTTGTGAGATCTAGGTTCCTTAGAATTTGCCACTGCACCCGCATTATCACAATAAATCGTGATTGCCTTGGGCAAATTCTCGAACAATATCAAGATCTTGGAGAAAATTCTTGAGCCATACTACCTCTTTTCGAGGCTTCAAGCGAGCCACATACTCGCTTCGTTGGTCCGAGACGATAGTCGTGTGTAGAGGGGGGGTGAATACACATGATCACATTTTCTTTTTCTCAAACCGAAGGATGCTCGAGCTATTTGGTACAACCGATGAACAAGATTGCCAAATAGTAACCTTCGATCACGGGGTCGAGTGTGTCGGCCACGAGCTCTCCTACCGACTTTAGTCGGGCCGTTGAAACTCGGTCGGAGACATTGTGCGGATAAGTGTGTAGGGCCCGGAGATTCGTCTCGGTTTGAAAACGTGTTTTTGCAAGATAATTCTTTTGGGCCGTGCGCTTTTAAAAATACGTTTTATGCAAACATATGATTTTGAGAGGTTTGTATGATATGCAACAAAACAAGAATAACACAAGCGATATAGCGTGGTTCGGATACGCAAGATCCTACGTCCACGGTCCCGACTTGGCAGGAGAACTTGTTGATTATTCCGAGCAAGTCTCGAAGCAAGGTATCCGTGCACCGGGACGGGATCCTTCTAAGTTATAGTCCTTAGCGACTTTACAATTCAAACCTAAGTTCGAAAGGGAGGGGATAATCTCCAACTAAGAAGGAGTTCTTACAATAAGAACAATTCACTAAAAGTGAACTCCTTCGAAATCTAAGCTATAAATCTGGCAATGAGCTTAGTCTAGAGAAGAAAGGGATCTAAATACTCTAGAGAGAAGAACTACAAATATTCTATGAAAGCAAGTTCTTCTCTGTATAATCTATTGAGTTCGCTAGAGTGTTCTTGAGCTTGAGCTTTTTCCCTTATGAGTCCCGTTACGTGGAGCTCGGATTTCTTCTCTATTTATAGTTGTGAGCAGGCATATGTCCGTTGGAGAAGACGATGCCACGTGTCACAAGCTTCCAAAGAAAACGGCCATAAATTCGAATTGTTGCAGCAGGGCAGTTAATACTGTACATGAGAGCAGCTTTAGTTGGTCAGAGCAGGTCAAAGCGTTGTCGGCGTCTCATTGGTCGAGGTTTGTGGTAGGTGAGAATGTGTCAGAGATAGAGTTGACTATTCTACATCCTCGTATGATCTTCTGCTGAACTTCGAAAAGATGTTTACGACTGGGTCGCTTTCTGTCGGATACAGTAGAATCAAGACAGTCTCTGTCTTCTTCGGCTGAGTTGGCTGACAAGTTGATAAGGCTCGGTGGGTCACCGATAACCGCGGAAGGTACCGAGCTTTGCATTATGTTCTTCTCGCCGATATCTTATCACTGGGGGCCGTCTCCTCATCGAGGTGAAGATCACCGTCGGTCGAAGAACGCAAGCTCTTACATTGATGACGTGGGGTTCTGGAGAGTAACTTCGTCAGAAGATCAGTACAACAGTTTACCCCGTACAAGACTTAGACAAAAAGATAATCAAAACAAAAAAAAGTCTAACCTATACATCGTCTAATCCTATTGACACACTATACTACTGATATCAGCTGGGTTTTGGGATCTTCAATTCCATAGTACTACTATGATTTCCCCCAATATTCTTTTAACCACTAGACAGCTGAGTACCATCTACTGACTCATAACCCAACAGCTTCCATGGTTGAGTCCGCAATGTATTTCTGCTTTGCACTCCTCCATGAAATGGCTCCACCTCCCAAGGTAAACACATAACCCAAGGTCGACTTCTTTTCGTCTCTGTCAGCCTGGAAAACTGAGTCTGTATAACCCAAAGGCACTAGACTGTCTGACTGGTAAACAATTCTATAATCTCTAGTCCGTTTAAGGTACTTGAGAATATTTTTCACCACAGTCCAGTGCTCTTGTCCAGGATTAGACTGATATCTTGAGACCATGCCTACAACATATGAGATATCTGGTCTCGTACAAAGCATTGCATACATGAGACTACCGACAGCGGAAGTATATGGTACTAGTCTCATACTTTCTATCTCTTCAGGCGTTTTAGGGCACTGATTCTTGGATAAAAAAATGCCATATCTGAAAGGTACCGAACCTCTCTTGGCATTTTGCATGCTGAAACGAGCAATAATAAAGATCAATGTAGGACGCTTGTGACAAGCTTAACATCCTTTTCTTGCGATCTCGTATAACCTTGATCCAAAGGATGTAAGCGGCTTCACCTAAGTCCTTCATTTGAAATCGCCGGATAACCATGTCTTTACGCCTCGATAACACTTCAACATTGTTGCCAATGAGAAGGATGTAATCTACGTAAAGTGCAAGAAACACCACTGTTCCATTAACATAAATACGGTATACGCACACCTCGTTCGGATAGGATACAAAACCATAGGATTTGACTACCTCGTCAAAACGCTGGTGCCATAACCGGGAAGCTTGCTTAAGTCCATAAATAGACTTCTTAAGCTTCCAAACTAGATGCCCTTCGCCCTCCTTCACATAACCATCTGGTTGTTTCATATGGATGTCTCTACCTTTTTCGAGGTGCCTATTTAAGAATGCGGTCTTGACATCCATTTGCAAGATCTCTAGGTTCATGTGAGCTGCTATGGCAAGGAGAATTCTAATAGACTTGATTATTGCTACAGGCGAGAAGTTTTCTTCATAATCGATACCTTCTTTAGCCTGGCCTTAAATGCCACGATCTCTCCATTCGAACCTCTCTTTCTTTTGTATACCCACTTACTACCAATGGCCTTGCAGCCCTCAGGTAGTTCAGTGATCTCGTATACATCCATATCGGCTTATGGACTTAAATTCGAGTCCATAGCGATTCTCCAAGAATCCGTATCTACATCTCCCACCGCTTCGTTATAAGTCCAAGGATCCACTGGTGTCTTGTTCATCCGTCGGGAGATGGTCGAAGTCTCCCCAAGAACATATACCGATCAGTGTAAATATCACCCTCTCACTACGTCGAACGTTGTCGGGAGTTGGGTTAATAGATTGTGCGCTTGCTCGTGGAGCTCTATCTTGCACAATTGGTTCATGAGTGGGTCTCGATCACCTTGTAATTCCTCAAGGATGATCTCGACTCGAGACTTATGATTACTAATATAATCCTCCTCTAAGAACCGAGCATTGGTGCTAACCACGATCTTCTGTTCTTTAGGATCATAAAAATAACCACCCTTCGTTTCCTTCGGATATCCTATGAACAACATAACCTCTGAACGTAAATCCAACTTGTCGGCTTGTTTATTCAAGACACAAGCAGGACACCCCCAAATCTTTATTTGGTGCATACTGGGCTTGTGCCCGCTCCACAACTTGACTGGAGTCGTGTTAACCGACTTGGATGGCACACGGTTCAACAAGTATGCTGCAGTCTCTAGGGCATATCCCCAAAAGAAAACTGACAAAGTTGCATAACTCATCATGGACCGAACCATCTCTAGGAGAGTTCGGTTCCTTCTCTCCCGACACACCATTCTCGCCGAGGCGTGCCCGGTGGCCGCTCGGGCTGGGATGTAATCCCACATTCTCGTCAAGTAGTCCTTGAACGCGTTGGACAGTATTCCCCACCACGATCGAGATCGCAGTTGTTTTGATTTCTTTACCTAACTTCTTCTTCCACTTCGCCTTGAATTCCTTAAAGGTTTCAAAGCAATCCGACTTGTGGTGAAGAAGGTAAACATATCCATACCTCGAGTAATCGTCAGTAAATGTGACGAAGTACTCATACCCTCCGCGAGCTTGTGTAGACATAGGTCCACACAAGTCAGAATGTATCAAACTTATGCTTCTGTGGCTATATAACCTTTTGCCTTAAAAGGCGTAGTCACCATCTTACCTTCCAAGCAGGATTCGCAAGATGGAAATGGTTCAACTTGGAGAGACTCCAATGATCCATATTTCACCAACCTTCGGATCCTATTTAGATTGATGTGACCTAGTCTTAAGTGCCATAGATAAGTTTGATTTACCTTAGAAGATTCTTTCCTCTTCTTAGGATTTAATGATGAGGAAGTAACATTAACAGATGTATATGGATTAGACGTAATAGTATATAGAGATCCATTTAAAGTCCCATTGCAGATAAGATCTTTCCCTTTTGAAATCAAAATTTGATCATCAAAAACAAATCTATAACCATCCACAATAAAAAGTTTTGAAACGGAAATAATGTTTCGCCTAAACTCAGGCACCAATAAAACATCTCTTAATACTAAAATAGAGTCTAAAACAGATAAATGTAAATCTCCTATGGCAATAGCCGGAACTCGCGATCCATTGCCCATGGAAACCACTACCTCGCCATCGCCCGAGTAATCCTTTTATGCGTAAAACCCCCGCAAGCGTGTAACAAACATGATCAGCTTGCTTCCGAATCTACTACCCATTCATGGGTAGATGCGGAAACAAGCACGCTTCGCTTACTAAGGCGATGCGTGTACCTTTCGTTTTGCCTTGAAGTTGGGACATTCGCCTCTTCCAATGTCCAACCTTACCACACTTGAAACACTTCCCCTTAGGTTTTTGAACCCTTGTAGTGGGTGCTAACTTCGTGCTCCCACTATTCTTCTTGACATTCGTAGCCTTCTTGCTCTTTTTCTCGAATCTACCCTTAGGAGGGTTCCTTTAGCCGCTAGTAGTGTTCAAGATTCGGGGTTCCTTTACCTTTGGTCCGACCCATGATTCCTTCTCGCAAAGAATTAACTCACTCGAAAGTTCATTCATAGTGTAGTCTTTCCTTGACATCACTACATTTAGGCGGAAATTCTCATACGACTTAGGTAGTGAATGTAGAATGACGTCTCATCTTGATACCAAGATCCAAGACACCACCAACCTTGCAAGCCGATCTAGCACTCGATCATATGTAAAACATGATCCCGCACTGGACGTACCTTCAGCCTATTTTGCAGGTAGTAACCTCGCCTCGAAGATGAAATCTCTGAGATCTGTCGGTCTCACCGAACTTTTCAGCCATGGAATCCCATATCACTCCCGCATGAGGCGTATTTTCATACTGTGAAGCAAGAGAATCAACCATAGTGGATAGAATGACAAAACGAGTCTTGTCATTATCTTCTATCCACTTTTCGGATTCCCTTATCCCGCTCCCTCGCCGCCTCCTTCTTCTGGGAGTTCAGTTCGTGGGTACTAAGAACATATAAGATCTTCTCATTTTGGAACATTAGTGTAAGGTTTCTCCTCCACTCTTTAAAATTATGAACACCCTTTAAGGGTCGGCTCATAAGACCATTAACAACAGCTTGAACATACATATCTGGAAAATAATTTAAAATAAAGCATGTAAGGAAAAATTATTTGCACATAATTCGTAATTAACGATCATTGTAACCTTTTTGAAAAAATAATGATGTTAAAAACCTCGAACCGCTCTAGGAATTCCACTAGCAAGCCACACAGTGGACGTTTACTAGCGTAACCCTAAACCAAGCTATTTACCTAGCTCTTTAATTCCAATCCACGCCTAGGTTCTTAAGACGAATGGAATTAATAGTTCGATATACTGGACCATGTCACTATTAAAAAGCGGGAAGGGACTTCGAGGGAAGTGAATTGACCCGCGGTGACATCTAAGCATTGACCATTAATTTGACCAAAGTAGAATCAAATTCTCGAAATCGACATACTTACCTCGAACCATGCCGCATTCAATTTGATCTAATTAGCCATCCTATTCAATTATTATCTTCTAGAGTACTCGTGTTTACTAGGCACGCAAGCCACGCAGTGGACGCTTACGCTTCGCTCCCACTACTCAATAATAATCAAATATTGTTTTTGAAAACTCATCTCACAAAACTTGTAGCTCAAAGATGCAAGCAAGCCACGCAGTGGACGTTTACTCACATAATCTTACTACTTTTGTGTAGAGTCCAATTAATGGAGGTCCACTTAAGTGTTTAATAACCAAATGGAATCTAATTAAACATTTAATTTAATGTTTCTTAGTCTTTTTAATGAAAAGGTTTGTAACGAATCATGCGCATTCCCACATAATTCCTAAAGCATGCAATTTCTAAGCGCACATCATAAAACGTGCTCGCGAAAAATAAAACATGCTTTAAAAACTATATAAATCCTATTTACATGCTTTTCTAAGCGTAATTATTCACATAACCGCATGCTAAAGCATAATTAAAAAATAAATACACAAATAGGAAATTTAAAATCGTTATCGGGCTTTAAAACACGTAATCCCTAACTATTACATTGCCTCGATCAAAATACCGATCTTTGAAATCTTCAAAATCTTCGAACCGGAAACTATGTCAAAACCGCTTCAAAACTATACGCCACGCCGTCGTAGGTCGTCCGCCACGTGGAAGACACGCGGCGCATACACGCAGCAAAGACAATCGACAAGCGGCCGACGTGACGCGCCACGTCGCCGTCGTCTCCACCTCTTCTACCGCCGCCGCCGCCGCCGCAGCCGGCCGTTCTATGCCGGCCGCCGGCACCTGGGGTGCGCCGGACGACCGGAGAACCAGGAACCGTGCCGCCCGCGTCCCGGCGCGCAGCGCGGGCCGGGCTGGCAGGCGCGATCGCCGCCCGCACCTTCCCCGGCCGTTTCTAGGCCTTCTCCGCCTCTACACACCTCCCCCGACGTCGCCTAGACGCTCTGGATTCGTGCGGCAATGCCGCTCGGAGTCGCCGCAGCCGAAGATTACCGCGCGATACCCGCGCCTCCATCGCCGCCGCCTTCCACGCCCAAATTCTTCCTTTCCGAGCCGCGATTCGATCAATTGAAAGAGGGGAAATGATATTGGAACACTCACGACCACCGGTAACGGATTCCGGCCGAGATTAGTTCCTCAATTTCCCGAATTTCAAACGATTCACGGAACGAATTCATAACGAGCAAATTATTTCGTGACGTTAATTTCGATCGTATCCGGATCGGATGATCCCTTACGACCTATCAACGCCGAAGCTCGTAAGACGAGTATTTCGCAGGTTCAAGCTGATCGCCGATCCGACATCGGACGCGGCCGGAATCTCCGCCGCAAAATGCGGCGTAACCCTAGAAAACTAGGGTTTCGCCGCGAAAATCAAATTTTCGTCGCCTCATTTTTTCGTGCCTCCCGACCAATTACAGTATAACAAATAGTACAATCACATAACAAATAGGTTGTATAATCTATTCGTGGATTTTCTCACGAGAAAACGCTACATCGGGGTCAAAACAAATGGCTCGCAGCCGCCCCCAAACACGAAAATAGCCCGATAACGACGAAATAAAACCTAATCATACATCTAATAAAGCAACAATCAAAGCCTAAACCAGGCTCGATACCAATTGAAGGAATAATTTAGGTTAGGAACGCTACCTTCCTCCCCCGTGTGTTGTCGCGGCTTTGATTGTTGCCTCCCGTGTTAGACCTTTCCGATCCGTATCCCGACCTTTTTCTTCCTCCGGGGTGGTCGAGAACCGAAGAAAATAAATTTTTTGTCTCTTCCTTACTCACGGTATGCATGTGTAATTATGTGTATATGTGTGTAATCTGCTTTCTAAACGAATATCGATATATATAAAGCTTCAAAAGCCAATATAATATTAATATATTTGTAACCCATTAATTTAATTATATTTCTAATGGGCTTCCACATAACCAAATTTCCATAATATAATTAATTAATTTATCAGCTACTAATATTTATCAATTAGTTGGCCCAACCAATTAATTCCGTATAAATAACATTATTAAATAATGTAAAAATACATTAATCCATTAATAATGATTTTTGAGAGACAATAAATAACCGGGCAACTAATCGGGCCGTGATCGTGGATCCAATACAAGAAATAAAGTCAGGGCCTCAAATTAATTAATTATCCATGCTCACCTTGAGCAAAATTAATTAATAAACACGCATTCATTCCACTAGAGAATCCGTGCCGACTTACCCCTTTATCCCAATTTGAAGCAAGGACTTGTATTTTAGACTTAAACGATCTCCGTATTTAAGATAGAAATATCGCTTAATTAATTAAGCTCACCGACAACCTTAAATTAATTAACATCTTATATTCCCCGAGTAGTACCACTCGACCTTATTAACACACATGAACTTAATCAACCTAGGTCGGGTTTAGTGTGCTAATCCTTTCGAGTTTCTCGTGGGATATTATCAACCCATTTTACTAGGATACTGGATGCAAGATACGCATAACCAAAGATGAGCTACAAATAACTACTAACACCCAAGATACGTAGATCCGGTCGCGATGACGTTCATCATAGTAGGTCAAAGTGATAGATAGCCAAATGCACTTAGTCAAGTCTTACCAAGCTTAAGACAAAGAAAGTCACCGAGATCTTGGTTTTCCACTAAGGTCGCTTAGGAAAACACATCTCACCGTGATCCGTCAATACACCACCTTAAGTGTACCAAGAAAGACAAGCAACTAAGACAAGCTACTTTTTTATCTAAATCGGCAGCTTTAAACCGACAACTTATCCTTAAGTTGTCTCGCTTGTAATAACCGTTTATATCTTATCGCTTCAACCAATTTGTGTTGTCTTCTCGTGATACCCGACACACCACACAAATCTAACTTTTATACAAGATAAAGGATAACATGTGCAAATATACATATTTATCGATAGGAGAATAAAACAAAGTGGTAAGGACAAAAACACATTGTATACAAGCATAAAAAGTGCTTCCAAAGATACATAATCCCAACACTTTCTCCCCCGACAAAATCTGGATCTTGTCTTTACACTTGCCGAAGGATCTCCAATAATCGTGTCCGAAGTGTGAGCGTCCAGCCATGATCAACGATGTTTCAACTCTTCATCCGAAATATGTTCAACACGTATAGTAGGTGAGTTAGGCATTTCAATTGTACTATTCCCGAGATTTAAGCAATTCAAGCTTACTAGAGTTGGGTCTATCGAATCACTGTGTTCGTGGGGCATTCAGCCTAAGGAACTTCATTCGTTCCCCCCCGAATTATTATCCTCGCAGAGGTCTCGCTACCACTTGGGTTTTTTCATCGACCCGAGTTACCCGGGATCGACTCGCTCGCAGAGAGTCAACTGCTCTCGCCTACTTCGTTGGCCGGCCGAGATTCAGCTTGTCTTATCTTCATTTTCCTCTTCAATCATCATCCCAACACACTGGATCTTTTCAACTTTATCTTTCAACTCTCGATCCCGTAGCCGCTTACCGATGTCCTCGGATTCTAATTTAGAGTTCCCGCTCCCGTCTTTAGTAGCAAACTCATTAAAAACAACTTGAGGGCTTTTCTCCATGCAAAGTGGTCCCGTAGTTAAAAACTCAAGGCTTTGGCTGACTGGGAGTATCCTAAGAAGACTCCCCGTCCGACTTGCTATCAAAAGTCATTAACCGATCCTTCTCATTATCATGGATAAAGCACGAGCACCCAAAAATATGAAAATAAGATATGAAAGGCTTCCTTCCATTCCATAGTTCATATGGTGTCTTCTTATGCCGCTTAGTCGAGAGATCTGCTTCGAGTGTAACATGCGCATCGCGTTTCCGCCCAAAATTCGGCTGGGAGTCCCGAGTCCCGCGAGCAAGGTCCTTGCAGCCTTCTTTGAGTGTTCTATTCTTCCTTTCAAAGAACCCCGCTTTGTTGAGGCGTGCGCGCGGCGACGCCTCATGTTCTATGCCTTCAACTTTGCGTAACTCCTCCACCATCGAATTCGGGAACTCGCCCCTGCCTTAACGTATCTTTATAATCTTGGTGTTCTTCTCGATACCGAGCTTTTTCGAGGCGTAGGTAACTCTGTTTTGACGTCGACTTGTTGGCAATAAATATGACCCATGTGTAGCGCGAGTAGTCATCAATGGCCACTAAAGCATACTTTTGCCTCCGATCGTCACCGGAGAGACTCGGACCAAATAAATCCATATGTAGTGTACCGAAGGATTCCGTCAGCTGGAAGGCGATGGAACAGTGGATTTTTTTCTTTGTTTGCTTTCCCTTCGTACATGCTTCACACTAAGTGTCTTTGCCGAATACTTCATTCGGCAATCCTCTTGCTAGAGCGTTTCTAGCTAACTTGTTGAGCGTCTTGAAGTTGAGATGGATGAGTCTTCGTGCGCGTAGCCACCCCGCTCGTTGTCGCTCTTCGCCAACAAACAAGCTTCGTGTTCAACTCGAGTTCTAGTCGCCTACGTAGATATTCTTTTTGCGCGAACCCGATAACACCGTTTTCCCCGTAGATTTATCAACGACATCACATAAACCAAATAGCCAAAAATCACTCTATTGGAGTTATCACAAAATTGACTAACAAAGAGAAGATTATGTCAAGTCCTTCAACATATGATACTCTTGGAACTCGTGGTGGTTCTAATGCCGAGTATTCCATAACCTCTCGTATAGCCTTTTACGTTGTCTCCGAACTCGATTCTCGGGTCCTTCTTCGCAATATAATTCTTTGGTAGGTCTTTCTCGGTATGTCATGTGTCTTGAGCATCCGTCTGTCCACATACCAAGGCTCCTTGTGCACTTGCAAAACATAATTATATTTAGGTAGCCTTTATTTTTGATTTTGGGTCCTTAGATGTTAGTTTAGGAAACCTGCATCCCGCCTCACGACCCCGGTGGTCTCGCATGCTTCTTTGCACTTTGATCAACATACTTGACCACCGGACCGGTCAATGCCGACTTCGAGGCTTAGCGGTTCGGGGAGTCCCGATCTTCCGAATTGGTGGACTCCCGACCTTTCGCCTTCCGAACGACTTTCTTCTTCTTCTTCTTCTTCTTCTTCTTCTTCTTCTTCTTCTTCTTCTTCTTCTTCTGACTTTTAGGTCCTCTCCTGACTATAGGATCATAATAATATGACCCATACCGAGCCGGATGTGTCACCGTCGAGGTCCATACCGATCAACCCATTTAACTTTGATGGTTCCCCCTCGACCGAACCGGGGTGATTTTGAGCTAATCTTCTTGTCGAATGTTGATAGCCGGGATGAGGTGCCTTCATCTTCTCGTTTGTTCTTGGCTAGGGGGTTCGTAATCTCGTTGTTGATGGACTCCCTTGAATAAACCTATCAGCCTAGCTGGTTCTTCTCAAAGATACTGGGGCGTATGAGGAGGCTCCATGACCGAATCCAAGTCCCTCCTTGCGAAGCTTAGCTTGTTGGCCGGCTAGCATGTACCGCTCCGTCATCATATTCCTTCGCACATCATCACTCTTCTTAAGCGGTTCATGCCTCTGGCCTCAAGTCTTGACAACTCTTGCTTCAGTAGACTCGCCCAAGATCTTTCTCGAGTCAAGTCACTGGTCAAGCATCGAGATCTCGATTTTCTTGATGCCGAGACTTGGCCATCGAGAGTTTATCTCCTCCCCGAGTCGCAACACAAGTCCTTCCCGACTCGCAGCAACCCGACTCTCCCGAGAAAGTCTCCGATTCTCCACTTTCGTGGTATCCACCTCGAAGAGTCTTACCGAGCCGCAGGCTCATCTCGACTCGCTCGTCTAACGATTCTTCGTAGCCATCGAGACGTCCGTATTCTCATCCGCACTTGAAATAGTGTTGTGTGTGCAATGTGAAGAAGAGTTAAATGGAGCGTGAGAGTTTACCTTATCCTCTTCTCCCCGCCATAAGACACTTTTCAAGATCTTCTTCAAGCTCTACGACCATGAACGCCGCTTCATCATCTCGATGAATCCATGAAGGAATCGACTTCATCTCGAGTCGTGTGAGAGTTCACCAGCTATATATGCTTGACGCTTCTTGATGAACTTCTCCTATCGAGCCATTGCGTGCCGCTCTCTCAAGCAGATCGAGCTCGTGAAAGTCATACCGATAATGCCTTACAACAGCCAGAAGGGTGCCGACTCTCTCTTCCTTGCTCTCGCCGTCTTTCGACCGAGCCGAGTCTTCCCGCTTCTCCGCAATCGGGTATGCGAGTCGGGAGTGCGCTGGGTGTATATTCGTACCTACCCTTGGAGTCTCCTCGACGACTCTAGATAGTTTTCTCGCGCTCTCCTTCTCCTTCTCCGATACTTCACGACAAGCAGTGCGTATTTCTTAGCCATGTTTCCTTCTCGTATGTCACTGAGTGAAGGTTCGCCTTGCTAGACGCCGGAGCCACCGTGCCGACCGGTGCTTTAAAGGCATGGTCGATTTGGGTGTCGGGCCAGCCGCTCTTCCTCCGAGGTAGACCGAACTCGACTCCTCGCCTTTTAGTTCTCTAAAATATATGATCGGGAGAAACAATATCTAAGTCGAATGCCTCAGTAGAGTAGCAAATGGAGTCCAATGTCCGTCCGGCGAAAGGTTTCTCTCAATATCTTGAGATTCATTTCTGGTTGGAGAACGCCTTTCCCAGTCCGTTGATGGTGTTCATCGATCCGTGAATCCGACGTTAAGATCCTCAATGGTGTCACCGTGCATACTTCAAGTTCCAGCGCCGCTTGTTCGCTTTGATCTTCCGAGTCCCCCAACTAAGTAGCGCTGTGAGCATCCCGTGAAGTTCCTTCGCGGACTTGCAGCCCCGAACTCTCCCGAGATAAGAATCACTCGGGGTGGTCGGGATGGGTGTTTCTAGCAACCCTGGGCCTAAGTTGTGAAACTTCTTCTCCTCGGGGGTGAAGAGACTTCTATCTGGGGGATCTTCTTCCCGGCCACCATGCCTCCTCCATGTGCCGGGTCCCGAGTTTCGACACTATCAATCATGGGAACGATAGGTCCGTCCTCCAAGCACTCTATCATGCTATCGTGGAGGGAAGTCGATGTGCCTCCATTCCCGACTCGCCATACCCCGTAGTTCTCTACCGAGAACACGGGCACCATCTCGATTCCCCGGCATATCGACATTGAAAATAATGATATGAATGAAGAATGATATGCAAGAAAATGTTTTCTCGATCCGTTCAAGTAGACCCGCCTTTAGAAAATAAGAGTCTTAGAGAACTCCCTCTCTCGATACCAATTGTTGGTCCCAAGATTAAACGCTCAGTGTAGAGGGGGGTGAATACACATGAAAACAATTTCTCAACTCAAAACGCGAACAATCATTTTCGTGAGAATGTCGTACCAACAAGTTCACTGGACCAAATAAGTCGTTTCGAATCGCGTGGCAGAGTGATCGACTTCACCGAGGCCTACCGGGCCGACTAAGGTCGAATTCGAGACTGTTCAACCAAGTTCATAATAGTGCGGAAATGTGTAGCCCAAATTCGCTGAGTTAGAAAACGTTTTTAAGAAAAACAGGCCGTAAGATATTAGTGCGATCTCAAGTTTTGCCGAAACTCGCTTGAATGAGTTTAGAAATATATTTTCGTAATGAACAAAAGTAATCAATGCAACAAAGAAAAAACACGTAACACAAGCAATTTTAAAGTGGTTCGGATCCAATAATCCTATGTCCACCGTCCCCGAAAAGATCGGGAGGCTATTTTATTATACCGAGTTAGTCTTAGTCGGTTTGTGCACTGGACAAACATCTGTCTTGAGATTTAAACTCGAGCAAGTCTCGCTTACAAGATATCAAACTAAAGTGTTTGACAAACTCTCCAACTATGAAGGAGTCATTTACAATAAGGATCAATTCAAAGATAAACTCCTTCCTTCTAAGCTATATATGTAGTCTCGCCGAGCTTAGGTTAGAGGGATAGGGAACGAGAAGGTGGCTTCTGTGAGCGACGAACGGTTAAGTACTGGACTTGGGCCCGTATTCGCCGCTTGATACTAGAGGCTTTATGATCCGATTAAGCTTGGTTCCCTAAGAGCAAGTATGTCGCCTTTCGCCGGAGATTACTCTATGAAGTTCTTGGGAAAGCTTAAGTCGCTTCGAGTCGCTCGTGAATGCTCGTGTGTTCTTGTCTCTGTGTTGTTCTGGGTGAGCTTCAATTTGAAATCTTCCCTCTATTTATGAGCGCAGACATGGATAGATCCGTTGGAGACGACGATCCATGTGTCTCTCTATTTTGGGGTAGCTAACGACTCTTTCAAAGTATGGTGGTAGAGTCCTTTCCTCCATTTTCTCGGAAAGTTGTTAACTTGCAGCCTTTAATCGTAAAGTAGACAATGACCGCCGTCATCGGGTCGAGCCAAGAAAGTAGGTGAGATAAACAGACTTCAAGGCTGATCAAGTCGACTTCTCTATACCACCTACGACTCGCCGATTTGACTTATGAGATATCCCCGACGGGCCGAAGACCTGCCGTCTAGCCGTTGTTGAAGTCTCGATCTATGTTCGCAGCATACTCATGCCGAATCGCCCTACCGAAGATCAACTCGAGTTCAAGTAACTACCCCGCATAGTTCGGCTCCTGACTCCCGTTTTAGTATACCGAAAAGGTTCATCAATCAAAGTAGGCTTTGGATCTTCAAATCTACTAAGACTAAAGCTTACCGAAGTTATCTCCCAATAATTTAGTGGGCTAACGAATCATCTTCCAACATATTGGATTTCTGGCCGTATTCATCTTGACTTCAAACTTTCGGTGCGGTTATCAAGGTGATGTAGGTTTTAGTAATAAAAGCCGTGGGTCCTATGATTTAAATAAAGTGATTTACTTGTAAAAGTGCTGAGTCATACAATTTAAATGAATGGTAAATGTGTGAGTCCTATAATTTAAATAATAATTAAATGACTATTATAAGTTTAAAAACTTTCATTTTTGGGTTGAAGACAAGATGAATGAGACAATACGAAAAAGAAACAGAGACAAAATAAATGGGACTGAGGGATTATATTATAGTAGTCGGATATTTAAAAATTACCTTTTGAAATATCATATTTAGTATTCAAATATTTAAGAAAAATAATTATCTTCATTTGCTAAAGCATATCTAATAAAATAAGATTACAGATTGCTATATCTAATAAAAAAGGATTGTGTTATAATTGAATGCAAGCCAAGCACACAATAATATCATAATATCACTTGTATTATTAGCAATGATCTCATAATATCCCCCCCCTTAAAAAAGCATTTAATTCACTTGTATTATTAGCAATGATCTCATAATATCCACTTGCCCATTTATTATTAATCGGTTAATTTTTAGGATTAAACCATCTAAAAAGTCATATTAATTTACTAATTTAAACCGAAAGAGGAAAATGTGAATGCTATAAAGTTTTAATCAGGTCAGCAGCCCCCCCTACAGCGCAAGCACTGCTTCGCCTCCAGAGTTCCAGATTCCCACAATTTTCTCTCATCCACAGACGACATTTTAAGAGAATCAAGAATCCAATCGAGAGAAAAAAAGGAAGGGTGGGAAGGAGAAAGCGGCGTTAGTTATATGGGGGGAGGGACATTCGTGGACGGAGTTCGTCGCTTGTTCCAGCGTCGCTCAATTAACACCACTTCCAATATTAGTAACAATGACCAACAGCCGCATGCATCATTGACGGAAGAACTTTCCATTGTTGAAGACTTTGATATTTCGGGCCTCGATTTGATTAAAGTTCCCAGACGTATTAATTTCCAACTTCCAAACTCCTCCATGGGATACCACAAAAAGGTTGCATTATTATTGCCTTTTTGTTTCTTGATTGGCACTGATCTGTTTGTGTTTTCTTATTATTTAATATATGATTATTAGGAGTGATGTCTGTTTGGTTGATTGCTTCTTAATTATACGAATCGAAATATAGTTTGATCCAAGAAATTGGGAGTTTATTGTAGTGATTTTGGTTGCTTGGTTTGAAGTCAACTATCTTTGATAATTGAAATCTTGGAACTCCTTTTCTTTATGAATGTTTACTGATCAGGTTTCACTGAAGGATGAGATTTCATCAATTTGGCGGTTGAAGTGAATGGGGCCTTTTTATTCGCTGCCTTTTGCATCTTATGATGCTGAGGTGCTAAATAGATTTCGGTGACGTTCCTTTATGTGCTTTATCTAGACAATATAGCATGTCGTTGTCGTTGAAATCAACAAGTCATCACCAGAGTGGATAAAGAACATTACGTACCATCTAGTATGATTATCATTGTTGTGTTCAACAAGTCATCATCAAGTGGATAAAGAATCTTTGTCTTTGTTTTGTCCATGTTACTTTTCTAGCATTGGAGAAAAACATTTAAGAACAGTTTATCCATTTAGGTTATGGTCCTACGGACCAGATTTATCCCTTTCTTTTTATCATTGAATGAAATGTAGCAAAGTTCTGATTGAGCATCTGTTTTGGCAGAGTAATCTGGAAACAGATTTCTTCACAGAGTATGGGGGAGGCAAGTAGGTATGAGGTTCAAGAAGTTATAGGGAAAGGTAGTTATGGCATTGTAGGATCTGCAGTTGATACTCATACCGGGGAAAGAGTTGCAATTAAAAAGATCAATGATGTCTTTGAGCATGTTTCTGATGCCACACGAATTCTCAGAGAAATAAAGCTTCTTCGACTCCTTAAACATCCTGATATTGTTGAAATTAAGCACATAATGCTTCCTCCTTCCCGAAGGGAATTCCGGGATATCTATGTTGTTTTTGAATTGATGGAATCTGATCTTCACCAAGTGATTAAAGCGAATGATGATCTAACACCTGAGCATTATCAATTTTTCCTATACCAGCTCCTTCGTGGCTTGAAATACACTCACACGGGTAACCATGTCCTTTTTGATATTTTCATACTCTTCTTCCTATCCTTTGTTAATGACGTGTTTATCTGTAACTTTCAGCAAATGTGTTTCATCGGGATCTAAAGCCAAAGAACATACTTGCTAATGCTGACTGTAAGTTGAAGATCTGTGATTTTGGTCTGGCACGTGTGTCATTTAATGATGCCCCATCAGCAATATTTTGGACTGTAAGTGTCATTTCTGTACTCTTCTGCTTTTCTCTTCAACATCCTAACCCTTCGAGCTTCGGTTCATATTTGCTAAAGGATTATGTTGCAACTCGGTGGTATCGTGCTCCTGAGTTATGTGGTTCCTTTTTCTCTAAGGTAAGCCTATTTTTCTGGATGCATTATTTATCTTCATACTAATGTGATACCTGCCCTAGAAGAGCTAGTATGATTTTAATGGCGTTGCTAATGCTCCTTAACATGTAATCACTCTCTTTCCTAATTTGATTATCTTGCTGACATTCATGTTAATATATCTCATGTGTCTGCTTTGGACACACATGATTATTATGGTTATATTTTACTATGTTGTTTGTGTAATCTGTGCAGTATACTCCTGCTATTGATATTTGGAGTATTGGATGCATATTTGCGGAGATGCTCAGTGGAAGACCATTGTTCCCTGGGAAAAATGTGGTGCACCAGTTAGATTTAATGACAGATTTGCTTGGTACTCCACCTCCGGAATCTATTGCCAGGTTAGTTAATCAACCAGGTTTCTCAATTAGATTCTTTGTCATGTTCTAAGCAAAATCCTTCAACATCATTTTTCTTAATGCTAGTAGTTTAAGAAGCTAATTAGAAAAAACAATTTGTTTCTTTTGCTGCAATTAATTTTTAACAGAATTGTTGCAATTACAATGACAGATCAGAAATGAAAAGGCTAGGAGATATCTCAGTAGCATGCGGAAGAAACAACCTGTTCCATTTTCTCAGAAGTTCCCGAATGCTGATCCTTTGGCTCTTCGCTTGCTGGAACGCCTCCTTGCATTCGATCCTAAAGATAGACCAACTGCTGAAGAAGTACTTTATTTGATCTCTTGGTTATTTAACATTTCTATGCTTATGATGTGTAGTAATACTTCCTGGATGGTTTTGTTGGCAGGGATTGTCTGATCCCTACTTTCAGGGGTTGGCAAATGTGGACCGTGAGCCATCAACTACACCGATATCAAAGCTTGAGTTTGAATTCGAGAGGAGGAAGCTGACTAAAGATGATGTTAGGAGCTGATTTACAGAGAGGTAAACCTTCCATTGTTAGTTTTGTTTCCTAAGCAATGGTTTCCTCAAGTTATCAACTTTTTTAATTTCTTTTTTTTTTTTTGAAATTGAATAGATTCTGGAGTATCATCCTAAGATGCTTCAGGAATATCTCCAAGGTGGAGATCAGACTAGTGGCTTCATGTACCCAAGGTTACGCCATTTCTTATGTTATAGCTTCGATGATCTAAGTTATTGCCTGTTGCCAGCAGTTACCGTGCTTTTTTTTTATTACCTTGATTCATTTGATGGTTAGATGTGATATGAGTTACGTGGGTATGCCCCTTTGCAGTTATTCGTGCAAGAAACCATAGTTCTTATTATGTTCTTGTCATCGTTATTAGTTTAGAGCTTTCTTCTTGGTTTTGGTTACTTTTAGTTTAGCTGTTTTATTTAAGTAATGGCGATCTTGCTATCTTTTCTGGGGTTTAAAGAACACTCATGTTTTCTGACATTGTATATCTTTTCCTTTAAAAATAAAAAAAAGCGGCGTTGATCGGTTCAAGAGACAATTTGCCCATCTTGAAGAGCACCATGGTAAAGGTGAAAGAAGCACTCATCTACTAAGGCAGTATGCTTCACTTCCTAGGTATGTAGTGATCAGATTGTTAGTTTTTCCTTTTATAACTCTAAACTAGAAACTACTTCTACTTCTCTAGAATTATTTCTATCTGCATTATAATTTAAAGTGATGTAGGTGGTGTTTGATTAAATTTTCTTTCACTGCAGCCTAATAGCTTTCACCACTGAGTGTTTGGAATACCCAACTTTCCGTAGAAATTCCCTACCAAATATAGCCAAGATAGAGAAGGGTCAAGGGTCGTTACGATCTAACTAAATCGCACTCACAACTTATTTAATTTATCGGATCATTTTATCCTTTTAATATTTCTATACAACTCAAAAAATCATTAATTTTAAAATTAATATTTTTCTCAGTTACGAAATTTAATTAGAATTATATTTTAATATATTAGTTAGTAATTTAATAAAAATAATTTTATATCTATTATTTATAAATTCTTCAAGTTTAATGATATAATTATTATTAAAATTAAATATATAATAATTAAAATAGTGGGTTCTGAAAATTTTGAATTTTAAATTAATATTTTTTTGTTTTCATTTGAATGATAATTATTTCTTTGCTACATAATTATTAAAATTATGTAAAAATATTATTGTTATGGACTTTAAGCAAATAAATAATATTTAAAATATAATAGTATGATATGTTTATGTTAATATGATATGTTATAAATTTATATAATATAAAAATTAATAATATTTTTTTATTTATTATAAATTATAATTATTTAATATCAGGTAAAATGGATATTTTATTTTAAAACTTTAAAAATAAGCTAATTATACGGGGTTAGCTTCCCAAACGACTATTTTCTCTCACTTTCAAAGAAGCCCCAACTCTCATTTCCTAATACCTACAATTCAACCAAGAAACTTTCAAAGACTTATCAATGCCTTCACTTACCTAAACACGTAATTTATGTAATGAATGCTATGTAAATTACAGCATGATATAG